>LVTN01004261.1:1950-12402 GCA_001649415.1 Musa itinerans | reverse complement strand
AGCTTTCTCCATGTCATGTTTGCTTGAAAAAATTTATATCAATGGTATCTTACCATTTATTATTGAAAAATGACATAAATCTTGGAAATTTATGTCATTGAATGTACCATATATCGAGAGTGTTACCATATATCGAAAGTCGTTTCGCACATAGAAACACGATTAAACTCATTTCTATCTAAGGAGCAAAACAAGGCATTCATAGCCTTTGCATTTAGAGAAAACATCTTCTTTTCCAAATCATTCAAATGATTCATTGGAAGAGAAGACATTTGAAAACCGGATTCGACTATATGCCATAAATCAAGATTCAATGAAGGCAAGAAAACTCTCATTTGAGTTTTCCAATAAGTATAGTTCGTCCAATTGAAAAAGGGAGGATGAATGAGAGAGTGACCCACTTGAAAGCCGAAAAGAGCCATTTCTCTTGGGTGTTAAATCAAATGAGAAATACGAGGCTCTGATATCAATTATTGGGATCAAGGGTCAGCACTAAGAGGGGGGGGGTGAATTAGTGCAGTGGTAAAAATTATGTTGAAAATCGATTTCGGAAGTAAATGCAAACTAGAGAACACGCCAATTTTATAATGGTTCGGTCGTCGTGACCTACATCCACTCCGCCGATTCCTCTTCCATTGAGGACACTGGCATCCACTATCTATCTTCCTTCAATAGGTGAAGACCAACCACCTTTTACACCCCTCTTCTCCTTTTACGGGTTTAGGAGATAACCCTTACAAGCACACACACTCCTCTCTAAACATAAATCTAAGTTTAAGCTAGAGGAGGGGATTCACTTATGATTGCAACAATGTTTTCTCACTTTTAATCTCTCTGTGCTTGTGTGTTTTAACCAGGGATGAGAGGGGTATTTATAGGCTTCAAGTTGATTCAAACTTAGAGCCTAAAAACATCTCATCCCGGTTTTCCCGGGCACAAGCGGTACCACCACTTGACAGGGGTGGTACCACCGCTGGCAGCATTTGCTATCGGCGGTACCCCCGCCCAGACCACCTGGGAGACCGAGTCTCCCAAGTTGTGCCACCATCGGCCAGGCTTTCAGCATTCTAGTTGCGCCTTGAATCTGGCCCAAACCAGCCCAACTTCAGGCCCAATTGGCCCCTAACAGAGTTGATGGGATTACCTCCCAATCCCAACCCCAATTATGTGTGAACTATGATTCCTAAGACATATTCTAATTATTCTAGTTCCAGTACATAAATTGCTTCTTCCGACGAGCTTCCGGCGATATTCCGACGAACTCCCGGCAATGTTCCGGCGGACTCCCGGCAAGCTCTTGGACTTTACGACGATCTTCTTGGCAAGTTGCAATGAGCTTCTTTGGCAAGCTCCTGGACTTCTCGGCAGAGCGTTCGACGATCATCTGGACTTCCGGTGAACTCTCGAACTCCCAATGAAATTACGTACTTGACTCCGGGACTTCATTTTACTTTATGCCTTGCTATCGTAATTAATCTTGCACATGTAAAAACACACTTCAATCTAGACAATTAATACTAAGAATTAATTATGTTATCCGGCATGTCATTGGTCCCTCGATGCTTCATCCGATTCTTCGGTGCATCGTCCTCTCTTGCGGCCTATTGCCCAATCGGCCAATTGACTCCACAACTCTAATATTCTTAGCACAATATCCGCTCTTCTTAGCTCGATGCCCGAATCCATGGCCCGAAGCCTTTTGTCGATACGTCGACCGATCCTCCGGCTCGATGTCCAATCTTCTGACATGTTTTCCCCCAGCACAACATGATTCTTCCTGCTTTAATTGTCTCATCCTGATCGAAGCATCCTGCATCACTTAGAATGTAGATTAAATCATAAACACATATCAATTGGTTTCATCATCAAAATCCGAAATTCAACATATGCAACATCAAAACGTTTGAGCTTCTGTTTTATACTTGTTCTTTGATATGTTCTGAAATGCTTCTTATGCTTCCGAAACATTCCATATGCTATTGATATGTTCCAAAGCATTTCATCTGTCATTGATATGTTCCGTAATGTTTCATCTGCCATATCAAATATTTCATCCATCATTGATATGTTCCGTAATGTTTCATCTGCCATATCAAATATTTCATCCATCATTGATATGTTCCGTAATGTTTCATCTGCCATATCAAATATTTCATCCGTCATTGATATGATCTGAAATGATTCATCTGCCACTGATCTGTTAGTTGCTTGCTGAGCTCTATATGCTCACCCTATTGCTATATAAATTTTTCAAGATAGCTTGTCACTCGCTAAAATATTTAAATTAAGCTATGACAATGGAAAGCTAGAAGACTTTGGGCAAACCTTTAGTGGATGATATGTTTTGTTGTATAAGTACACTTAGTATCTAATGGAATGTTTATGGTAAATATGAACTTATGAGTTTTATAAATGTTTAAAAAGTACCTCTCATGTCAGGATTTTGGGAATGTTACGTTAAAATTATGTATTGATATAAACATGTGGTACATGTTGGTTTTGTGATTGTATAGATTCCCACAACTATGGATTTATAGTGTGGTTATGGTTTAGTTGAGTTGGATTTGGATTTTGTAAATCATTAAGTGATATGATGGTATGATTTTAAACTACACAGGTCTTATGAATTATGGAATTATGAAAAAAAAATTGGTAAGTAAAAGTAAATTGATTATGTGTAAAGTTTCTATAAATAGCTTTGTCTATACAAGTTATAGACGAAGCCAAGTAACTCATTGAGTACACATGCGATAGCTATGACTACACATGCTATAGACTTTAACTTCTAACTGTAGCTAACATGTCAAGATATGCCAAGACTACTTCTGGGTACCATATATAACATCTTGCCTCAGATCTTTAGCTAATAGCAAAATTGAAATTGATAAAAATATCTTTTTCTCTTCGTGTAAACTCCATTTTGAGATCGTGCTCCATGCATGATCTTGAGTCTCTAATAATCTCTGTCAAGAGCTGAGCATTGTTTGTGTGTTGACACTCAAAGATTCTGCTACATCTCTCCTTCCACATCCACCAAATAGCACATCTGAAAGTAACATTTGCTAGTTGTGTAAGAGGCCCTTTTCTTGCGAAACATTTCAAGTGGTCACCTAATTCTTGATATAAGTTTGGTTGCGGCAGCCTATTAAGTTCAAATCGCTGGAGAATCTCCTTCCATATCCATTTAGTATAGTCACAAGCAAAATAGAGGTGGTCAACAGTTTCTTCTTGTTGCATACAAAGGGAGCATATGTTAACTTGATAGATACCTCTTCTCTTCATATTGTCTATTGAAGGTAGTTTATTAAGAAGGGCCGGCCATGTATATAGGGAATGTCTCTGTGATCCCGGTCGATCCCATGTCCAATTGCTTGGGATCCACTTGTTATTTCTTTGCCTGATTTGAGTCCATATGGATGTGACACTAAATTTGCCTTTATCATAAAGCCAAATAAGTATATATAAAGAGTTATTCCTAATTGGAATAGTTGTGATAGTCGACCAAAGTGATAACATTTCAGGAGGAATAGGATTAGGGAGACACCAGGTACCGTTAGCAATGAACTCAGAAACCTTCCAATCTTTGAGAGCCCCAAGGTCTTTTCGTATTCTGTCACCATATACTTGAAATATACTCTTCCCATTTATCCAAGGATCATACCACATATTAGTACTAGTTCTAGAAGAGATTACGTAAGAAATGTGTTTGATTAGCTAATTCCTTGCCTTTAAAATTCCATTCCAAGCTGCAGAGTGGTATGTTCTTGTTGAGATTTCCCAAATTGATTCCTTTGAAAGATACCTAGCAGAAACCCATTGTGATCACAAGGAATATTTATTTTGCAAAAGATCCCACAATTATTGTACCAAACATGCTTTATTTCAATCTCTAATATTTCTTAGGTTCAACCCCCCTTCATCTTTCGATTTACAAATGCTGTCTCAATTTACCGTATGCATTACCTTATCATTTGTGTCATTCCAGAAGAAGTTCATTAATAACTGTTCAATATCTTGGAGAAGTCCAACGGGCTGAAGAAATGCATTAGACCAATATATAGAGTAAGAGTACAACACCGAACGGATGAGTTCAAGTCATCCTGCTTTTGAAAGAAGCTTATTTTTCTAGGAGGAAATTCTATTCTTTATTTTTTGCAGGATAGGCTGACAATGGGTTTTATGAATGCCAGTGGATATGAGTGGAAGACCTAGATAAGGAACTAATAGGCTACCTTCACTAACCTCCATAGTGTGTGCAATAAAATCCTTTTCCTTAATGCAAGGACCCATATAGACTTTACTTTTTACTTGATTTAATTGAAAGCCAGAAACCATACCAAAGTCGTTCAGAATAGTAGCTAGGTTCCTCACTGAAGTTGGATCATTCTGGAGAAATATAAGTAACTCATCTGCAAAAGTTGTGTGTGATATATAAATAGAACCAGTATTGGGTACCTTAATGCTGCCATTCAAGACTGCCTATTCCAACATACAGCTAAGTCCTTCCATTGCAATAGTAAAGAGATATGAGGAGAGTGGATCACCTTGTCGAATGTCATTCGTGCTCCCAAAAAAACCAATAGGTGAGCCATTAAAGAGTATCGAAAACTTTGGAGTTTCCAAGTAACATTGAATCCAATTAACCCATTGCTGTAGGAAGTTCATATCAATGAGCATCTTATATATAAATTTCCTATTAACTGAATCAAAGGCTTTCATAAATCAGCTTTAAAACATATTTTCGTCCCTTTTGCTTTTGAGTGCAGATCCTTGACTAAGTCATGAGCAAGCAGAATATTATGATGTATACTTCTCCCTTTTATGAAGCAGCCTGATTAGGACTAATGATCTTTTGTATTACCTTTTGCATTCTATCTACCAACACTTTGGAGATGATCTTGTAAATAGAGTTGCATAATAATATGGGTCGATAGTTCTCTAGTGAATCAGCCCTTGCATTCTTGGGAATTAAAGAAATAAAAGTGTAATTCATCTCTCTAAGAATATGACCTGAAGAGAAAAAATGTTGGCAAGCCTTAATCACATCATTTCCAATAATAGACCATGCAGTTTGGTAAAATTCAGTTGGAAATCCATCTGGACCAGGGTTTTTATGCTTCAGTGACTTAAAGACAACTCTTACAATTTCATCATCTGTAATTAGGGCATTGAGGATTGAAATGGCATCCGAATCAGGCTTTCTAGTTGGCTCCACATGAATGTTATTAGGTTGCACCGCTTTATTGAATAAGGAATAAAAAAATCGCTCAATGTATGCTTTAACCTCATCTAAATTCTCAATAAGATGACCATATTTCTCTCTGGAATTTCTGATGTGATTAACGGCCTTTCGAGTAGCAATGGATGTATAGAAAAACTTAGTATTGGAATCCCCTAGAGTAAGCCAATGCTATCGAGACTTCTGCTTTGCAAAACATTCCTCCTGCTTTAAGGCTTGCATGAAGTTATTTCTGGCTTCTATCTCTTTGTAGATAAGATTCTCATCTTAGGGCTGAAGTTGTAGCTCATGTTGTATTGCCATTAGTTCCTTTCAGTAAATTTGAACCCAGGTGGTAATATTTCCAAAGGTGTTTGTATTCCACTCCTTAAGTGCTGCTTTGCAGGCTTTGAGCTTTTGACATAAGATGTAAAGTGGCGAACCATCTATATTAACATTCCAAGCCGATCTAATAATATCAAGGAACTGAGGATGAGTACTCTACATGTTAAAGAATCTAAATGGTTTCTTGCCTCTCGGTGTTGCTTTGTCTGCGTGTATATACATTAAGGAATGATCAGAAAATAATGGTGCATATCATACTCAAGAAGTGAATCAGAGTAAACTGTTAACCATTCTTGGTTAATCAAACACTTGTTAAGTTGAGCCATTATTTTTCTGTCAGCACCATCTTGATTACTCTATGAGAGCCAATTCCCCACAAATTTCATATCAATCAAAGCGGTAGTGTCTATGTAATCATTAAAACTTTGACTTATTTCAGCCCTGATTCATGCCCAATTGGCCCATAATTGAGTTGGTATTGTTTCACCCCAATACCAACTCAATTAGACCTAAACTAACTCGATATAAACAAATTATTATAAAGCACAAATCATATGTTGTCCGACATGTCATTAGTTCTTTCGGTGCATTGTCCGATCCTTTGGCGCATTGTCCGATCCTTCGGCGTATTGCCCAATCAGCATGTTGACTTCCACAACTTCCGATCTCCTTGGCGTAATGTCCGATCTTTCAGCCAGATGCTCGAACTCAAGGCACAAAGTCCTTCTACCGCCACGTCGACCAATCCTCCGACCCGACGTATAATCTCTTGACATGTTCAACTCCGGCCCAACACCTGATTCCTCCTACTTCAATCAATTTGCCTCTCCTTGATCGAAGTTAGTCTTACGTCACTAAAAACATAAATTAGATCACAAACTCATCAATTGATTTCATCATCAAAATTCGAGATTCAACAATCTCCCCCTTTTTTATGATGACAATCAATTGATGGTAAAGTTTAAACTAAACTCCCCCTATCAATATACTATATTGATAAAAAATTTAAATTCAGAAAATCATGACTATTTTATCATTGCATGCATCATAAATATTGAAAGAACCAATTAATCACATCAATGCATGCATCTTAAAATCATGAGTATTCCATACATAATCAAAGTACACCATGCATGATCATCATCATAACTTCTCTCCCTTTGTCATCAACAAAAAGGAGAAGTGTAACTAGCAAGTTTTCTGTCACGCCCCCCTGAATTTAATCCTCATTTAGGAGGTGTGAAGCTAACTCAAAATTGAAAATATTATAATTCAACAATACATTCCAAGATCCAATCACACATTTGAGGCCAATAAGAAAACACTCAAGTCAAAATTCACTTATATAATCCACAATTCATAAAATCTGTGCAGTTTATAATCATACTATCATATTACTTAATGATTCACAAAATCCAAAGCCAACTCAACTAAACCATAAACATATCATAAATCCATAAGCCTGACAATCTATACAATCACAAAACCAACATGTACCATATGTTTATATCAGTTCACAATTTAAACTTAACATTCCCAAAATCCTTACATGAGAGATACTTTTCAAACATTTACAAAACTCATAAGTTCATATTTACCATAAACATTCCATTAGAAACCAAGTGTACTTATACAACAAAACATATCATCCATTAAAGGTTTGCCCAAAGTCTTCTAGCCTTTCACTGCTTCAACCCAATTCTAGCTTTTCAGTATGTGACAAGCTACCCTAAAAAATTTATATAGTAACGGGGTGAGCACATAGAGCTCAGCAAGTGACTAACATATCTATAGCAAAGAGGACAGTTTCGAACAAATAAGGCTTGGAAATATAAGGCAGAGATACAAGAGTTCAAATATAGCCACTCGACAAATGCAGAATTACAATGTCATTTCATTCGAAGCATGTTTTATTCATAACAATGGAGTAAGGGCTAATTGGAGCATATCATTGGCAGAATGAGTATATCTATGGCATATGGTATATTTCAAAGTATATCAAAGACATAAGGAGCATTTCGGATATCAATGGCATATGAAACAGTTCGGAACATATCAATGTTGGATGAAATGCTCCAGAATGTATCAATGGTATATGGAAATGTTTCGGAAGCATAAGAAGCATTTCAGAATATATCAAAGAACAAATACAAAACATAAGCTCAAACGTCACATTTGACGTTGCATACATGTCATTCTTATCCAAAGCACACATAGAAGCATATAACCAACACTTTGGATATCATATCAAACAGATAGAAGGTGAAGTGGGATCTTAAACATAATCTAGAGCATCGTGGGCTCGAAACGCATACCCTTTATCATTTCTAGCAAAGGTCCAGACAATCCCTTTACTATTTCTAGCAAAGGTCCAAACAATCCCTTTACTATTTCTAGCAAAGGTCCAAACAATCCCTTTACTATTTCTAGCAAAGGTCCAAATAATCCCTTTACCATTTCTGGCAATGGTCCAGACAATTCCATAAACACCGGAGTATAAAAGGGCATTGTGAACAATAAGGTTAGTACATATCGGAAACACATGCGGAACAACGGAATGTATGTGCCTATACGAATCATTGCAATGCAAACATGAACTTTACATGATAGCTGCAGGTGTAAAAATAATTGAAGGATAAAATTATATAGGAATTCAAGGCAATAATGTAAAGCTTAACTGAAGTAAGGGTTTTTGCCGAAATCAATTTCCAAAGAGAAGAAACAATAGGAGGCGAAATTGACCAAAGCTTGATTCTGGCAGAATTTGAAAGGCAAATTGTATGAATTATTTTGATAACTAATTATACTCCAATTTATACAAAATAGGTGTCATTCAAAAGCTGTGTTAATCTAGTTTTAGGCAAATTAAGATTTGCAAGAATTGGAGTTTACTGAAGGGAGTTACAAATAATTTCGTAACAAAAGGTCTGAAAATATAAGCTCTATTTTACTAAGTCCACAAGGTCGATGAAAACAGAAGTTTATGTTTGCAATTATACTCCAAAAATTCCAAATCAGGTAAGCACAAAAAGACTTTTGAGTCTACTTTCCAATAAATTATACTTAAATGAATCTGAGTTCCCAACAGAAAGTTATAAGCAATTAAACAACAAGAGAACAGAAATTACAGTCCCTGGTTTACAGAATCTGTAGGGTTAATTGAAATAGAAGTCTTAGTAGACATTTAAACTCCAAATTACTCAATATAGGAATCAAAATAAAGGTTTTTGAGTCTATTTTCAAATGGATTAGGCTTGCCTAAATCAGAGTTTAGTACTAAATGTTAAGCCCAAAACAATGCATAGAGGCAGATTTTTAAAAAATTATAGATTCATGGCTTTGTATCAAAACGAAAGAAATGTTTGGTTCTCAGCTGAAATCCTTCAAACTTTTCAGATTTAAGTTGAAATTGGAGATTAAGAATTCTGTAGGAAGATGTTAGAACACTTGCCTTAGAAGAGTTTGATTCGCAAATGTGGGGGAGTTGATGCAAAACCTCAAGCAACACTTCTTCTTCTTCTTCTTCTTTTTCTTCCCTTCTCTTCTCAAACTCACGCTGGCTGCAGCTAAGTTTTTCTCTTTTAGTTAAGATTTCCCTTAGTTTCTTCTTTAATTGTATTAGTTTTAGCTAATACAAGGCTTGCAAGGTGGCAAGCATGCATGAAAGAAACCTAGGTGTCATCCTTAGAGCAAACATAGGTGGCACCAACCTTAGGTTAGCTAGTGACGCATGTCCACCATTTTTTTTCTTTAACTTAAATCTGAATCTTTTATAAATCATATGAAATTTCTAATATTTACTCTTAGGTCTTTACATTATAAATAAGCCCTTATAAAATTTTTAAAACTAAGGGATGTTACAACTTTACCCGATCTACCCTTACCTATGCCCTTCTTAAGGAATTTTTCTACCTCCCTTTTCTTTCTGGTCTCACTGGCATAGAGAATTAGCTTCTTTTTCTTAATAGTACTCTTAGCCTCCCTTAATATATTGAGGAGCTCAGGGAGAGTCACCTCATGTTTGTTCATATTAAAATTCATGTAAATTGAGAAAAGAAATCTAGTAAAGACTGAAGTACAAGATCCATACACGAAAAGATAAGATCAAAATTTTGCACCTAGATTGAGGCCATCAACATCATTGAGTCTTCTATGGTGACTTCCATTTTCAAATCCAGATGTCTTGACCCTCTTGTTATCACTTTCTGATTTATTTTCAATCATATTTTTATTATTTTCTACTAGTGCTCAGCCTCTACTTCTAATACAAAGGTGGCAAAAGAAATCTTTTGATTGTTAGGATAATTCCATACATCAAATATCTTCTTCATTCACATCGCCCATTATTCTGCTACTATTCTACCACCAATGAATTAGGTTCACTATGCTTTCGTTGTGCCACTCTAATTTAATATTTTCAACCAACCCTTTTATCCCCATTAATTAATCAAAAACAGATGAAGTAGGAGGACCAAATGTCCTCGTCATCCTAGATTCCTAAAGGACATCAAAGAAAATTTCCACTTATCACTATAGTTTACTAGACCTCAACATATTGTGCATATTGAACATATCAAATATCTTAGTGATCCTCAAACCATGCTCTGATACCATCTCTGTCATGCCCCCCTGAATTTAATCCTCATTCAAGAGGTGTGAACCTAACTCAAAATTGATAATATTATAATTCAACAATACATTCCAAGATCCAATCACATATTTGAGGCCACTAAGAAAACACTCAAGTCAAAATTCACTTATATAATCCACAATTCATAAAACCTGTACAATTTATAATCATACTATCATATCACTTAATGATTCACAAAATCCAAAGCCAACTCAACTAAACCATAAACACATCATAAATCCATAAGCCTAGCAATCTA
>LVTN01004255.1:0-12466 GCA_001649415.1 Musa itinerans | reverse complement strand
AGATTCAACAATTTGAACTATATTATTAGTACAAATAAAAAGTTGGGTAGACACCCTTTTATTTTTAATATTTCGATCTCTAGTTTATAAAGCCTTATTATAATGCTGGCCTTATAGATTTGGGTATCTATGCTCTCATTTCATATGGTGCAATAATAGATTTGGTCAATCCTAGATTTCCTCTTGAAAGTGCTAGCTAACCTCATCAATTAGGAGCAATCCGCTTTATCCCTTGTAGATGTATTCATGATAATATTATCATTGCACTCATTCTATTTATAATTCCCATAGTAAAATCCCTCTTATCCTAATCAAGATTGATTTACATAAAAACCTTTAACTCTCTTTCTTGATTTGATTTATCTAGAGTTCTTGACAAAATAAACTTTCCTCAAACCTTTATTGATTGGATTTTAGCTTACATCATCTCTGCCATGTTTAGTTGCATAGTGAATGAGGAATGGAAAGGCTCATTGTTGAATTTATTGGAAACACTCTTGTAATGAAAATAAATGGATTCACCAAGTTTAAAAATCATAAAAGGATATAGAAACTCACCACATTACAAATAATTAAATAAGGACAGAACTTAAAAATGACTTGTTACTTCAGGAAATATCCAATAGATATAAAAACTCAACCAATCACTCTATGATAAACCAAATAGATACAGAGTTAAAAGAGAGAACTTAAAGAGTTTCTATAAATATAATCAGATTTTATTATCTTTTTAATTCTAAAATATCAAAATAAATATTAGTGTATGAAACAACCTTCCATGCGTAGTGAATTATAAAATTTATTATTTTGCTATTGATATCTAAGCCCTTTAATACATTCCTTGATCATGAAGATAAATTGAACTAACTCTCTCTTTAAAAATCGACCTTAACTTTCTCTGAAACAAACTTAACTTTCTCTAGGGAAATGCTTTTGACTTATTTTAAAATAGATTGAAAAGTTAAGAATCTAAGCTTTTTCAACTTATAAAGGCACGCTCCTTAACTCTTTAGCAATTAATTTGGGATATTCAGTCAAGTTGGGCCATCTACAAGTTTGGAAAATGGACTTGCAACTCATTTAACTAATGGACTATCATATTTGTAGAGGTCCGGATTAAAAACTTTAGGACATGTATTGTGGGCTATAGAGAATAATATAGGTTTAGCAAGATTTACTCGAGCTGATTGTAGCAAATTAGGCACTCCTATATCGTTAAGGTATCTGCTAAGGAGAGTCGATATCCCCTTGTTTGTCATTACTTAATAGCTCTTATATACTCCTTTAGATTTGAATGTCAAGTATAACATAATCTAGTTGTTTACTATCAAAAGTATTAAGATTTTTCATCTTGTCTTTACGAATGATATCTTGATTTTCATTAGATCTAGTACTAAATCATATAAAAACTTATCTAACACCTTCAAGCTATACTCTTCCTTAATTGATCTTAATATTAACAAGAACAAATCAGATGTGTTCTTCCGTAAATACTATCCATTGGATATCCATTAAGCATGGAGTTTTTAACCTCCTTGGCATCAGTGGGGGCACTTATCCTATTCCCTATTAGGATCTTTTCTATCCCATACTAGAATCCTTTATAGTATTCAAAATCAAATCATTGACAGATCTCTACGTAGAATCAATGGTTGACAAAGATATTTTTTATTTTAGACAAGAAAAATGACTTGATAAAATCTATACTCAACTCTATTCCCTTTTATTCCATTGCTAGTTGTTGGAGCATCAACAAATTTTTTAATGATATTATCAAATATAATAAATACTTCTTTTAGGATGACTCACCTACTCATAAAAAGATCAAACTCCTTAACTCATACCATGTCATTATACCAAAGGAACATGGTGGATTAGGTAGGGGTGTGTGATATCTACCTGATCAAATATACTTTTAATGTTAGACGTATTTTGTTGCTCTTAATAAATCTAATTTGCTTTAGGCCAGAATCTTAATAGCCAAATATAGTATTCCTAATCCTTAGACCATGGGATGTGGAAAAGTCTCCTTAATTTGGAAAGATATCATAATCACTATGTTGATGAGGGTCTTAGGAGGATAGTAGGATTTGATAGCACATTAGGTTATTGGACAATCATTGGATCCCCAATTTGCCTCTAAGTAAATGATCATTTTTTTTAATCATGATGTGATTAATGACTTATAATATATTAAAGACATGCTTATATATAGTGTCTAGAATCTCTAACTTATGTAGGATATTTTTCATCTTTTCTTGGCAACATCATAAGTATTTATCTGGTGATGATAGTTAGATTTAAGTCCTTACCCTTAAGAATTTATAATTTTTAAAAATATTTAAAAATACTTGAGAGATAAATGGGACGGAATGAAATGATCAAAAGATTGTATAAAATCTTAATATTCTTAGTATAATCAAAGTCTCTATGTGAAAATTTCTAGTAGGTAGACTACCTACCTTCTTATGGCTTTCAAACATCATTCATTATTATATTGATCAGTGTTCGTAACAGTGGGACAGACTCAGTCGAGCATTTTTTGTTCTCTTATAGCTTTGTTAGGTTCTATTGGAATCAACTCTAATCAAAAGTGGGTTTCAGATTCGCTTGCACGAATGAGTGGCCTAGTGGTGAATAGTTAAGGGAAGGAGAACATGGGTAGATCGGCTTCTTCCACCGTTGTATCAGTCATTGCTACTTCACTTTGATTTATTTGGAAGAACAAAAATTACTCTAAGTTCAACAGCTGTTAATCTCTACCCCTTTCCATTTGGTATCAAGTCTTGTCTTCCCTCAAAACCAATGATGACCAATCCCAGCCACCTGAGGTCGTCTTCCTTTTAAACCCCTCACCTGTTCGATGCAGAAGAGATAATTTCTCAACTGCTTCATGTATAGATTCTGCTCCTAAGTTGGTCGCTTAGTGACAGTGGATCAGCTAATGGGGATGGCACCAACGAGGTTGATCCAAACTGCGTGCACAAGTCCCCAACTTCTTATCAAGCTGAGTGCATTCATGGCCCTTCAATAGTTTATTGTGATGGTTCCTTATGGATGGGAATGACATTACTATCTTCAAAGGAGGAATTACACACCAAGCCTCGTCCCCACTTCGTGCATAGTGCTGGGCTATTTGAGATGCCCTTTGTAAAATTATTGTGAAATCTGATTCAAGCTGTGCTGATTTGTAGTAGATATAGGCCTTCTCGATGGCATTTGTAAAATATCTGTAAAAATATTTTTATATTGACAGATTTTATGGATGTCATATCTTTTGAACATGTCAACGGGTTGAACAATTTTGTAACTCACATCGTTTGTCAATCAGGCAAGGAATTTTTTTTTTATTTTTGCTCCTCTAAATTTTTTATAATTTTAGGGATCGATAATGTCCCGACTACTTAATTTTTTTTTTTAAATAAGAGTTTTAAACATTTACTAAAAAACGAAAAAAAAATTAAAATGTGGGTTTGAAGGATGCAATGTGTCATAACATTGTAGTGGGGTGCCTGCCGTACTGCAATGACCTAAAATAAATAGTGCTATCGACATTACATCACGCATGCTTGTTTCGCTGGATCTCACCAACCTTCCGTCAGTCTATCAGTTTCTTTGGGTGGCCATGGGGTTGCTCTCCCTTTTCCTTTTCCTTTGCGCCTCCTCCGGCTTGTTGCTCGACGCTCCCCGCGCCCTCTTCCTACGCCTTCACAAGTATGTTCCTGATTCCCGGATCCATATACCTCTTCTTCCTGGTCCAATCTGACGCCCGGTGGGTGCAGGGGCACGGAATCGGCCGGGGGATCCACACGATTCCGGGAGAACACCCAAGGAAAAGGTGGTGGAGGAGGAGGCGGAGGGCAGGGGGTGCACAGCGGAGCAAGACGAGAGTTGGATTCAGGTTCCGATGGCATCACCAACAACAGCAGCGCTGGTTGGAAGATTGTGAGGCAGGGGTTCACCTTTCCAGCAGGCGCTGCCCCTTTCAACAGCTGCCATGCTTCCACAATAGTAGAGGTTGGAATGTCGTCTTCCTCTTCTCTCTGCTAGTTTAATCTCCAGATGTGACTGGGAAAGTCATGTTTGCTAGGTGGAGAGGGGCAATTTCCTGGTCGCCTACTTCGGGGGATCCCACGAAGGGGCGCCCGACGTCAAGATCTGGTTGCAGAGATACAGCGTGCGCGATGACATCTATTCTCGAGAATTAATTGTCTTCTTTTGCGGCTTGCGCCCCCTTCAAGATCTGCGTGTTTGTCTGCAGGACGGTTGCTGGCAGCCGCCATTGATGGCCGACGAACAGCCCGAAGTGCCCATGTGGAACCCTGTTCTGTTTCAGCTGCCCTCTCGTGAGCTACTGCTATTCTACAAGATTGGCCAAGAGGTCCAAAAGTGAGTGCAGCAGCACCTGTTTTGATGTGAGATCGCCACCTCGTTCATGCCCTTCTTCCCTGGAGGAAGAACACCACCAAACACCCTCTGCTTTCATTGTTTTTGATGTCTCATCAGATGGAGCGGTTGCATGAAGCGATCGGTTGATGGTGGCATAACGTGGTCGGACAGAGAACAGCTCCCACCTGGAATCCTCGGTCCAACCAAGAACAAGGTCAATCCCCATCCACTCCAATCCTTGCGAAAGAAATGTACTCCATAGAGGTGGCAAAGAGTTACTCATCTGCAGCTGGATTCTGCAGTGCAGCCCATATTGCTGGATGACGGTCGGCTGCTCTGTGGATCATCTGTGGAGAGCTGGAATTCCTGGGGAGCATGGTTGGAGGTAATCCTGATGCCTCATGACCTTCGCCGTGGTAAGCCCATCGTTCATTGAGCTGTAATCCCATATCTAGGTCACCACAGACTGCGGCCGATCATGGTGGAAGCACGGGCCTATTTACATCGAAGGCGAAACACTCGGCGTGATTCAGCCGGTGCCATACCTGACCGCTAGGGGTTCCGTCCGCATGCTGCTGAGATCATTCGAGAACATCGGCTACGTTTTCATGGCGGAATCCGAAAACGGTGGCATAACTTGGAGCTTCGCTCGGCCAACGGAGCTGCCCAACCCAAACTCCGGTGGTTTGCTGCTGCCTTCTTCTCTGTTCTCAAAATGGCACAGTCGGCTTACATTGCTTGGATACTGATTCTGACAGGCATCGACGGAGTTAAGCTGAGAGACGGGCGACTCCTTCTCGTCTACAACACTGTTTCAAGAGGTGTCCTCAAGGTCGCCTCCTCCGTGGATGATGGTGATTCCTGGGTTGAGATCATGACACTGGAGGAAGACTTGGACATGGAGTTCTCCTATCCAGCAGTCATCCAGGCAGCAGACGAGCTCATACATGTTACCTACACCTACAACAGGACACAGATTAAGGTGTCTCTCTGCAACTGAGACGATGCATCCCATCCAAAATTTTCTTATACTGATGCAAACTTGTTTCCTTTGCAGCACATTGTTCTCCAACCTAGTGATGTTGGGGGGCTGTGAATGGTGAGCTTGCTTGTGCTCCACCATCTTGCACTGCAAGTTACAGAATTTGCATGGATTCATCAATAATTAATTGTTCAATGTGTAAAGAGATATCCTTCCAACTCAGACCAACCATTTTGATTTAGTCGGTAATACTTGAGACTAGAAGTTTCTCTGGTGAGAACTAATCTTGAGGGCTTTCTAAAACTCATGGTCGTTTGTCCATGGTGATCATGTGGATGCATTTCTCGGGTGCCAGAAGAGAGGGATTTACTGCTCTGAACTGAGCCAGAGCCACCACCATCCGCACATTCATGTTACTCGAAAATTGTCAACAAAAAAAAAAGCAGAAACTTAAAAATCAGAAATTAATTATGATTGTGCGACACGGAAAAGGTGAATTCATATAGTAACGATCAAAAGTAGCCATCTTGAGGTCCTCTTTTTTTTTTTTTTTCCTCTTTCGATCGGAACAAACGATCTTAAAAATGCTGCACTGTACATATTTCTGAATTGAACTGCGTGATTGAGCAGGGAAGAAGAAACTTACTGGTTGTGCCAGACTATTTTGTCTGCAGGCCTAAAGGATTGCCGCTGGCGTCGCTGCTGTTAGCGATAGGGGAAACATTCACAGAGAAGGAACACCAAAATTTGTTAGGATAGCCGATGTGACCGATTCCACTTGCTGATCGGCATGCCGATCACCCAAGTACCCGGCGCCGACTGCTGCGGCGGGGCTAATGGCGGTTGCTGGTTCCCAAGCTTGCCGCGGCCCATCAATAAAGCCACAACCCGGACGAGTCGACGTTTCTCCTGTCCGCGAGCGAGGTCATTCGATTGACACGGAATGGAATCGAAGAAAGAGGATCAGAAACCTACCTGGAACCGGAGACGCAAACGCGGGTTTGCTCGTCTCTCCCCCCGTAGCCACGCGAATCCAAGAAGCAAGGATCGGCAATCAAGGCACAGGGAGATCGAGAACCAAGGATCCAAATTCATCTCTCCACCTCCAAACTGCATAGGTAACCATTGGATACATTCCATCAGAATTTGTAGATGGGTCCCACCGTTTACAACTTGGAATCTGCAGTTTGCCACGTTGGATAAAGCGAAGAGAACGCCTGCCTGTCCCCATCTGAAGTAGGCCTTTGGGGTGTAGCTTGCAAGGAGCATCGACTTAAGCGTTAGCTTGCTCTTGGGGGACCTGTCTCTTTTCAGCGATAGTCTCATTCGAGAATTAGCTTAAAGAGAGTCTTCGTGACCAAGAGACAAAAGAGGACAACTTCTCACACACGAAGCGACCTCGTTGCACACCATCACGGCTCAGTATGTCTTTTTCCATTTGCCACTTCCTTCTCTTTATTTATCATCCTTTCATTTTCATTTTCTTTTCTTCTCTCATACTAAATTCTATTTAGTATGTCTTTTTCCATTTGCCACTTCCTTCTCTTTATTTATCATCCTTTCATTTTCTTTTCTTCTCTCATTCTATTTATTTATCATGCCAATACATTATGTGCTACTACACCTATATATACCAACCTAACAAATCTTTGAATTAGGTATAGTACCAAATTTGACAAACCTTAAGTACAAAAACTATTTTTACTAGACAAAATGAGAAAGGAGCACTTGAAAACACTTATACAAATATGAGGAATAAATAAAGAAATGATACAATTATTTTTCTTCCTCTCTTAATTGCCCAAAAATCTTTTATTGTTACAACAATAATAAAATCGTAAGTCTTAACTATTTAGGATCGACTACGTGGATCTCTTATCATTATTGAGATATATAGAAAATCATATATTTAGTTAAGTTTAGAAAACTTAAATTTTTATTTATAGTTTCTATTAAGGTCTTATTAAGTCTTCCTCTATGTCTCATCGTACTACTAACAAAAATTATTTTAACTTTTCTGAACATTTGGAGGTCTCATAAGTACATGCTCATACTATTTTAAATGATTTTATCACATCTTATTCTCTATCGAAGTGATAATTAGTTATTCATGAATAGAAGTATTTTTTTTAATCTTTATAGTAACTCCACAAATCCATCTTAATATTCTTATCTCGACAACAAAAATTTTTTATATGTGTTATTTCTTAACTAACTAACATTTAAATTTATAAAATATTATTGGTCTCACAATTATCTTATAAATTTTTTTTTTAACCTCAAGGGTATCTGATGATCACACAAGACTGATGATGCCCCTAATCATTTTAATCATTCTATTTTTATTCTATGAATTATATCTATATTAATCTCTTTATCTTATTGAATAATTGATCAAAGATACCCATAACTTTTACTTAAGGGGACTTAAGTCTATCCAACTTAAATATATTCTCTTGTATATTTCTAGAATTATTAAAATTACATCTCATATATTCAATTTTAGTCATACTTAATCTAAAACCTTTAGTTTCTATTGATTACCTTCATAGTTTAAGTTTATAACTAATTCCACTTAGGCTCCCAGTAATTAAGATAATATAATTGGTAAATAATATATATCAAAGAGGCCTATCATATAAATAATTAGTAAGTTCATTCATTTATCAATATAAAAAGATAAGGACTTAGTATAGATTCTTGAAGTAATCCTATGCTAATTGGAAACTCACTAGATACACTTTCTATAGCTCTAACACTAGTAGCTACATTATCATACATCTTTAATAACATCAATATAATTAGTGGATATACATTTCTTTTCTCAAACCGATTATAGTAAATCTCTAGGAACCCTTTCATAAGTATTTTCTAAGTCAATAAAAAATATATATACATTTTTTTTCTCTCTATATTTTTTATTAATTATATTAATAAATAAATAACTTCTATTGTTGATCTTTTAGATATAAAACCAAATTAATTTTAGAAATATTTGTTTCAAACTTTATTCTACTTTTGATAACTCTTTCCTAAAGTTTCATGGTATCACTCATGATTTTAATTTCTCTATAATTTAAATAATTTTATATGTCACCCTTAATTATTGAATCTCGGATTTTAATAATGAAATCAATTGATGAGTTTGTGATCTAATCTGCATTTTGAGTGACACAGGATTAGCTTCGATCAAGGAGAGGCAAATTGATTAAAGCAGGAAGAATCATGTTGGGCTGGAGTAGAACATGTCAGAAGATTGGACGTTGAGCAGAAGGATCGGTCGACGTATCGGTAGAAGGCTTCGGGCTATGGGTTCGGGCATCGGGCCAAGAAGAGCAAAAATTATGCCAAGGTGTTAGGATCAAGAGTCGGGGTCGGCACTAAGAGGGGGGGATGAATTAGTGTAGCGGTAAAAATTACGTCGGTTCAAAAAACCTTCCTACGATAAAAACTGATTTCGACGAAAACCGATTTTGGAAAGATAACTTAAAAGCATTTTCATAAAGATAGCTTGAAAAGCGTAGTGGATGTAAAGCAAGAATGTGAGGCAGTTTGCTATGAAAGTAAATTACTCAAAGCGTAAACGCAAACCAGATTTTAGAGTGGTTCGGTTGTCGTGACCTACATCCACTTCGTCGATTCCTCTTCCGTCGAGACCACCGACATCCACTATTGATCTTCTTTCAACGAACGAATATCAACTACCCTTTTACACCCCTCTTCTCCTTTTCACGGGTTTAGGAGACAACCCTTATAAGCACACACACTCCCCTCTTACAGAATTCTAAACTTAGAGTGGATGAGGGAATTTCTAAAGAGAATGCAGTAGTGTTTTCTTAGTTTAAAACTCTCTGTGCTTGTGTGCTTTAACCAGGGATGAGAGGGGTATTTATAGGCTTCAAGTTGATTCAAACTTGGAGCCTAAAAATATCTCATCCTGGGTTCCCCGGGCACGAGCGGTACCACCGGCTGTGCTGGGCGGTACCACCTCCTGGCACCTTGCCAAGGGTGGTACAATTGCCCAGACTAGCGATACCACCGCCTGACATAGTCTTGAAGACTGTGCCATAATGGTGAGACTTCTTGGGTCATTGTTTGGGCCTCTCATTGGGCCCAACACAGTCCTTACATGGGCCTAGCTGGCCCCTAATTGGGTTGGCCCAAATCCAAACCCAATTACGTGCTAACTACGAACTCTAAGACATAATCTGAGCTAAAACAAGTCCGTAAGTCTATTTTTCCGGCGAGCTTCCGGCAAACTTCCGATGATCTCTCGGCAATGTTCCGGCGGACTCCCGACAATCTCCTGGACTTCACGACGATCTTCTTGGCGAGTTCCGACGAGCTTCTCTAGCAAGCTCTGAGACTTCTCGGTTGGTTCCGCCAGAACTTCCGACGAACGTTCAGACTTCTGACGAACTCTCGAACTCCCAACATGATCTCGATCTTGACTCCGGGACTTCATTTTGCTTCATGCCTTGCTTTCGTAGTTAATCCTACACATGTAAAAATACACTTTGATCTAGACAATTAATACTAAGCATTAATTAAGTTGTCCGGCATGTCATTGGTCCCTCAACACTTCGTTTGATTCTTTGGCGCATCGTCCTCTCTTGCGGTCTATTGCCCAATTGGCCAGTTGACTCCGCAACTCCGATATCCTTGGCGCAATATCCGCTCTTCTTGGCCCGATGCCCGAATCCACGGCCCGAAGCCTTCAGCCAATACGTCGACCGTTCCTCCGGCCCGACGTCCAATCTTCTGACATGTTTTCCTCCGGCACAACATGATTCTTCCTACTTTAATTGTCTCATCCTGATCGAAGCATCATACATCACTCAAAACGTAGATTAAAACATAAACACTTATCGATTAAAACATAAACACAAATTCATAGCTTTTCGGATTTCAAGAGGGACTTTCTATCATTCATCCTCCTATGTTCAATGAGACGAACTACATATATTGGAAAACTCGAATGAGAGTTTTCTTACTTTCTATTGATTTAAATTTATGGAATATTATCAAAAATGGATTTCAAAAGTCCTCTTCCAATGAATGATTGGAATGATTTGGAGAAGAATACTTTCTCTTTGAATGCCAAAGCTATGAATGCTTTATTTTATGCATTGGACAAAAATAAATTTAATTATGTTTCTATTTGTGAAACTACGTATGATATTTGAAACGCTCTTGAAATCACACACGAAGGCACTAGTAGAGTTAAAGATTCGAAAATCAATTTTTTAATGCATGATTTTGAATTGTTTCGCATGAAACCAAGCGAGACCATTGGAGACATGTACACTCGATTTACAGATGTCGTCAATGGTCTAAAAATACTTGGTAAATATTTTTTTAATTTTGAATTTGTTAACAAAATACTAAGATTCCTTTTCTAAAAATTGGGATCTTAAAGTAATAGCTACACAAGAATCAAATAACTTGAATTATTTTCCGATTGAAGAATTTATTGGGTCTTTGATTACCTATGAAATGACGTGCAATGCACATGATGAATATGAGAACAACCTTCTAAAGAACAAGAAGGATTTTGCACTTAGAACAAAAGAAGACCACTTGAGAGAAAACTCAAGTGATAATGATAATGATGATCTTGAACTCCTAACAATAAAATTAAAAAGTTCATAAAACAAGAATTAAAGAATAAAAATAAACTTAAAAAGAATACAACTACTTGTTATGAACGTAAGAAGCTGGATCACTCCAAAGATAAGTATATAAAACTGAAGAAGAAGTTGCCAAAAGACGAATCGAGTGCATCCGAAGACAAGGAGCAAACCGATGAAGACGAAGTGGCAAACCTCGCTTTAGTGATTCTCGACAATGAGGTAACCAAAATTCCTTTACCTTATTTTGAAATTACTTGATGCATTTTATGAGTTGTTCTTAAATTAGTTTAGAAAAATCAAATATAATGTTTTTAAAAAATGATCATGAAAATTGAATGTTTTATGATAAAGGAACAAAATGTTAGATTTAAATCTAATGCTTGTACACCTAGTAAGATTAATTCTATATGTGCTTTTAAGAAGCAATAAAGTGTATCTTGATGATTTCCGTATTATTTTTTTGATTGAAAATGCTTTATATTTAATGAAATCATATTTGATGATTTAATGATGCATAATGATGTAAGACGTAATGAAAATGTTAAAAGTTTTGATATCATGCTTAATGAGCTTATATTTCAAAATTATGCATGATGATTTTTGTGATTTATGACTTATTGATTTTTGTCGTAATGAAAGTTGCTTTTTCAGTTTTAAACGATGATGCATATTTTTGTTTGGCATAAAAAAGATAAAGATATGCTTGCATGAAATCAATCATAAAATTTGAAACTAAAAGAACTTGAGCTATTTTTAATCTATCTATGTTGCTTTCATTAAATT
This sequence comes from Musa itinerans, assembly GCA_001649415.1. Lineage (NCBI taxonomy): Eukaryota > Viridiplantae > Streptophyta > Magnoliopsida > Zingiberales > Musaceae > Musa > Musa itinerans. The sequence continues at coordinate 679 of LVTN01004255.1, read as the reverse complement.
ATCCAACAAGTGATCATTTTAGATTTGACAATTTGTTTTCATATTTAACCAAACACTTGATTTATTCGTGTTTATGACATGAGATGTATTTTATATGATTCATTTTGTTCTCGTATGATTTTATCGTCTAAAGAAGAAAATTATCCAAATGAATCATAATTATTCTTTTGATTATAACTTGAAAGTTTTTGATGAATCTGTTAGGATCAAGAGCGGCACTAAGAGGGGGGTGAATTAGTGCAGCGAAAAAATTACGTCGATTTGAAAATCTTCGTATGATAAAATTTGATTCCGATGAAAATCATTTTATTTTTATTGAATAAGTAGAGAAGAGGGGATTGGACAGTTTGTAATGAAGTAAAGTTGAATGCAGTAAAGAGATTAAGCAATAAGGAATGAACACACTAGAATTTATAGTGGTTTAGTCGTTGTGACCTATATCTACTTCCGATTCCTCCTCCATTAAGGTCACTAACGTCCACTAATGGTCATCTTTCAATAGGTGAAGACCAACCATCTCTTTATAGGGCTTTCACTTTTTCACGGGTTTAGGAGATAACTTCTGTTAGGATCGGAGCGGCACTAAGAGGGGGGGTGAATTAGTGCAGCGGATTAAAACTCGTAAGTTTGAAATCAATTTCGTAAAAATGTAGAGATTTCAATTCGATGAAGGATGACT
>LVTN01004251.1:2046-12484 GCA_001649415.1 Musa itinerans | reverse complement strand
CGTGATTGGCTTACTGGGCATCTATGACTAGAAATTGGATCTTATAACTTTGTTAAGAACGAAGATGAGCCTTGTGTATACAGAAAGGTAAGTGGGAGCACTATCACATTCTTTGTATTATATGTGGATGACATCTTGATCATTGGGAATGATGTAGGAATGCTATCTATAGTAAATGCTTGGTTATCTAGACACTTTTCTATAAAGAACTTAAGGGAAGCATCCTATATTTTGGGATTTAGATCTATAGAGATAGATCTAAGAGAATGCTTGGCTTGTCCTAGTCCAGGTACATAGACACCATTGTCAAAAGGTTTGGCATGGAAAATTCCAAGAGAAGTCTCACACCGATGAGACATGAAATATCGCTTTCTAGGAGTATGTCCACAAAGACTTCTGAAGAAAGGGCGAACATAGATAGGATACCCTATGCCTTAGCGATAGGGTCTATCATGTATGTCATCCTATGTACCAGACCTGATATAGAGTATGCTTTGAGTGTCACAAGCAAGTATCAAGCGGATCCAGGCTTTGAGCACTAGAAATCAGTAAAGTGTATCCTTAAGTACTTGAGAAGGACTAAAGATCTTTTACTAGTATATGGAGGCAGTAGCCTTAGGGTTGAAGGCTACATGGACTCAAGTTTTCAGTTTAATGTCAATGAGAGTAAGTCGAATTCGGGATATGCGTACACCTTGAATGGAGGCGCAATGTGCTAGAAGAGTTCCAAGCAAGATACTCCAGCTAACTCGACCACAGAGGTGGAGTACATTGCTGCAGTAGAGGCAGGAAAGGAGGGAGTTTGAATGAAGAAGTTCATCACAGATCTAGGAGTCGTGCTAGGCAACGAGGAACTGATTCCTTATATTGTGACAACAATGGGGCGATTGCTAAAATGAGGGAACCCGGGTCTCATCAGAAGTGTTCTGAAGAGGTTCCAGCTTATTAGAGAGATCGTGGCTCAAGGAGATGTAGCAGTGGAAAGAGTTCCATCCAAAAATAACATAGTAGATCCATTGATAAAGCCGTTGTCTCAAATTATCTTTGAGCATCACAAGGGTCTGATAAGATCAGACACATAGGTGATTGACTTTAGGTCAAGTAGGAGATTGCTAGTCATAAGTGCCCTGCAAGCCAATCACGTGAGTGATGGCATGCGTGACTTGACATGTAGTGTTTTTGCTTATTATATTTTAGCATTTATCACTTTATCATTCTTGTTGTATATATGCATATATATATATATTGTGATATCCTTAGATCTATGCAATGGGAATCGGATCGTGATAAGATCACGATAATGAGACTGATTCACCTTTAAACACATATCCTAAATAACCCCGGTCATAGGTTACTCGAGAGGGCCATCGAGATAACCGAACAGACTAGTGTGTCGTATATCCGTCCATATCATGGATGTAACTAGTCTCATAACTGCTCGTGTGGGGACACTAGGGATACAATACAGGTGCTCATTGGGGAATGAGTTCACTGATTGATCCGCTTACGGAATGCTGAATGGTTGATGATGCCTTATTGTCAGACATCGATTCTGTAGTCCCAATGGTATATTTGGTACTTAGACTTGAGATACCAAGGATGTCTTGTATGAGTGCTCCACTCTTTGATACCAGACTTATAAGTTTGGATGTCCCACATCTAGCACAATCGGTCATCGGGAGTGGTAGTCAATCTTACGAGGGCTATTGAGTGTCGATAGAGGATCATCTACTCTCGGTGTTATGAGGAATGTCCCATGTGTTCTTGCTCAGACAAATCCCTAGCTTGGGTCATTTGGATTGAGAGAGAAAGAGTTCTCCAAGAGAATCCGATTAGAGCGAAACTCGAGTAGAAACCATGTGGGTTTGACAACACCATACTCAATATACGGTCTTTGGGATATTAAATGTATGAGGAACTATAGGTACATGGTAATTGAGGACAAACAGGTCCAATGAATTGGATTCCCCTATATTGTCTAGGGACTATGGCGTAGTGGCCTAGTACGTCCGCAATCGATGAGTCAAGCAAATTATTATGGAGATAATAATTCACTAAGCCAGAAGGAGTTCTGACAAGTATGACTCACAGCCAGTTCGATATTGGGCCTAAAGGGTCACATACATATGGTAGGCATTGTGATGAGTAGAGGTTCAGATATAAGATATCTGCCGACGCCCCTATCTTATTAGATATCCAATAGGCTCATGAATTATTGGATACTATGGATGAGATCCAATAAGAGCCCATGAGAGATTATTGGATAGAGATCCATTAATCTAAAAGGCTCGGGTAGTTGGATAAAGATCCAATACCCAATAGGGGAGGATCCATTAGGGTTAAGTTGATAGGGGACCTCTATAAATAGGAGAGAACTAGTGGTTTATAGGCTAGAGCTTTCTGGTTGCCTCTCTTATTCTCCTCCCCCTCTCCAACTTAGAGCAAGCTTGGTGTTTTGAGGAGCGTCATTGTAGCCCTACTGTGTGGATCACCACTAGAGAGGAGGGCGCTTGACCTCCTTCACCATCTCCTAGAGATCTGTAGGGATTCAGGGATATATAATCTCCATAAGTAACATAATCTATCTCACACGATTTTCTATTTTGCATATTTTTATGCACCAATCTTCGCATGACGACGAACATATCTTTGGGAATTGGGGATTTTGTTTTCTGTTCTTCCGCTTCGCATGTGATGTCACCCCCAAGATTTCCCAACAGCCATTACTTTAGGGTTCCAACTATTTAGAAGGGATCTCAAGATTTTATTAACAAGTTCAAAGTTCGAAAAACATTTGCCAAGAGCTTTTAAACTATTGACGACATCCGTAAAATGAGTGTACATGTCAACAATAGTTTTGCTTGGCTTCATCCGAAACAATTCATAAGTATGGACTAAAAGATTTATCTTTGACTCCTTTACTCTACTAGTGCCTTCGTGAGTGATTTCAAGTGTGTGCCAAATATCAAAAGCCGTTTCACAAATAAACACTTGATTGAACTCGTTTTTATCTAAAGCGCAAAACAAGGCATTCATAGCCTTAGCATTTAAAGCAAAAGTCTTCCTCTCCAACTCATTCCAATCATTCATTAGAAGAGAAGACTTTTGAATGCCATTTTCCATAATGTTCCATAACTCAAAATCTATAGAAATTAGAAAAGTCCTTATTCTAGTCTTCCAATAGGTGTAATCCGTCCCATTGAACATGGGTGGATGTGTAATTAAGTGACCCTCTTGGTTGTCAAAAAAATATCATCTCTCTTGGGTTTCAAACCAAATTGAGAGTGACCTTGCTCTGATACCAATTGTTAGGATCAAGAGTGACACTACGAGGGGGGGTGAATTAGGGCAGTGGAAAAATCATCGATTTTGTAAGATATTCGTGCGTTGAAAACCAATTTTGGAAAGTGCTTGACTTTAGAGTAAATGAACTAGCAATTAACTTAGAAAATAATAGCAGTAATAAAAAGCAGAATGAAAATGAGCACACTTGAATTTATAGTGGTTCGATCGTTGTGACCTACATCCACTTCCGATTCCTCCTCCGTCGAGGTCACCGACGTCCACTAATTATCTTCCTTCTATGGGTGAAGACAAACCACCCTTTTACAGCTCTTTTCTCCTTTTCACGGGTTTAGGAGACAACCTTTACAAGCCTCACACCTCTCTTGAATGATCACAACACTAGAAAGTGAGGAGGACTTTTTACACTTTTATAATATTTTCATACCCCAAGACTTTAATATTTTATTCACACTTTCGTGCCCTTTCATGCAGAAAAGTGTGGGGTATTTATAGGCCCCAATGGCTTCAGAATTGGAGCCAAAAGTTTCACATCCTTGGATTTCGGGATACTGGTAGTACCACCACCTAGTCTGGGCGGTACCATCACTTGATAGAGCTCGGAGATCGAGCTTTGGCGGTACCACTGCCTGACAAGGCATTACAACCGCTTGACAGCATTAACTGTTAGCGGTACCACCACCCAAACCACCTAAGACTAAGTCCCAGGTGGTGCCACCGTCGACTGTGACTTTAAGTGCTGAATGGACTATTTAATCGACCCAATTATGCCCTGTTAAGGGCCAAGTTGGTCCCTAACTGAGTTAGTGGAATTACCTCCTAATCCTAACTCAACTTATAGTCTAACTACAATAATTAAGACATTTAACTATGCAATCTCTGTTCGGTATGTCAATTGTTCTCTTGGTGAACTTCTAGCAAACTCTCAACTAACTCTTAGCGAACTCCTGACGAACTCTCGGTGAGCTCCCGATGAACTCTCGGTGAGCTTTCGGCAAACTTTCGGCACATCGTCCGACTCTTCAACGTATCATTTGATCTTTGACTCAGGCCCAATATCTGCTTTATGTCTTATCGCTATTGTAGTTAATCATGCACACTTATCTCGATATATAGATTAGATCAAATAATTTACCAATTGATTTCATCATCAAAATATGATATTTAACATATATTAGGCGGTGGTACCACCCAGTACTAGCGGTGGTACCACCAATACCCTATAAATCCAGGATGAGATACTTTTTGACTCCATTTTTGAAGCAATTGGGGCCTATGAATACCCCACTCTTTCCTGCAAGAAAGAGCATGAAAATTATGAATAAAAGTATGAGATTTTGGTTGTAAAAGTATTAAAAAGTGCCAAGTGTCCTTCTTCTTTAGCTTTATGATCAATCTAAGAGAAGTGTGAGGTTTGTAAAAGGTTATCTCCTAAACCTGTAAAAAGGAAAAGAGTTGTAAGAGGGTGGTTGGTCTTCACCTATTGAAGGATGACCGTTAGTGGACGCTGATGGCCTCAACGGAGTAGGAATCGGAAGTGGATGTAGATCACAACGAGCGAACCATTATAAATTCGGTGTACTTTCTTTCTATGCCATTTATTTCATGCTTGTCATTCTCATCACTCACTGATTTACTTGCTCACTACCCTCAATCACTTACGAATGTTTAAACGCTTTTTCAGATATAAACTTTATCGAATGAATCTTTGAATCAACGTTATTTTTATTAAAAGCACTAATTCACCCCCCTTCCTCTTAGTATCGACTTGATCGTAACAACTGGTATTAGAACAAGGTAACTCTCTATTTGGTTTAAAACCCAAGAGAGATAGCTTTTGCTGGCAATCAAGAGGGTCTTTCTATCACTCGTCCTCCTATGTTCAATTGGACAGACTACATATATTGAAAAACTAGAATGAGAATTTTCTTGCTTTTTATATAATTGTGGAACATTGTTGAAATCGATTTTGAGAAGTCTTCCAAACCAATAAATGAATGGAATGATTTGGAAAAGAAGACTTTCTCTTTGAATGCTAAAGCAATGAATGCTTTATTTTGTGCTCTTGATAAGAATGAATTTAATCAAGTTTCTATATGTGAAACTACACATGAGATTTGGCACATACTTGAAGTCACACACGAAGGCACAAGTAGGGTTAAAGAGTCAAAAATTAATCTTTTAGTTCATAGCTATGAGTTTTTTCGTACGAAACCAAGTGAGACTTTTAGAGACATGTACACTCATTTTACGGATGTCGTCAATGGTCTAAAAGCACTTGGTAAAAGTTTATCTAATTTTAAACTTGTTAATAAGATATTAAGATCCCTTACAAAAGGTTGGGTTCCTAAAGTAATAGCAATACAAGAAGTAAAGGATCTAAATAACTTTTCGCTTGAAGAACTTATCAGGTCCTTGATGACCTATGAAATGACATGTATAGCACATAATGAACTTGAAAACAACCTTCCAAAGAACAGGAAGGATATGACACTTAGAACTAAAGAATGCCACTTGGGTGAAAATTCAATTGATGATGATGATAATGATGACTTAGCACTCCTTATAAGAAAGTTTAAAAAAAAATTAAAAAGGAACAAAATAAAATAAGACTTTAAGAACAAAAGTGAACTAAAAAATGGATCAAATAATATGCTATAAATGCAAGAAATCGGGGCACTTCAAAAATGAATGTCCCCAAGTAAACAAAAAGCTACTAAAGAAAAAGAAGGCGTTCAAAGCAACTTAGGATGATTCGAGTGCATCCGAAGACGAGGAGCCAATCAACAAAGACAAAGTTGCAAATTATGCTCTAATGGAACTCAATGATGAGGTAAGTGATTCAATTGAATCTCATTTAGCTTATGATGATTTACTTACTACATTCAATGATCTATATGATGAATGTAAGCTAGTTGGTAAAAAATATAAGTTATTAAAAAAGGAGCATGCTTCTCTTGTTAGTGAATTTGATAAACTAAAAAATGAGAATGATGATAGTATGTTAGGTTCTTGCACTAAGTGTGATGAGATCGATTTACTTAGAAAAGAAAATGACTTCCTATAAGAAATATTAGAAATTTTAAAATAGGTAATAAATATCTAAACATGATCCTTGTTAATAAGGGTCATGTTCATAGAAAGGAAGTAATTGACTTTATGAGTAACACTCAACAAAAGCCAACCATCTTTGTTAAAGGACCTACATTACATGTCTCACCTAGAGAAAAATATAACTTTTCTAGAAAATATGGTCATTTTACCTACAAATGTTCATTAAAAAGGTATACTCCACACAAATTAGTTTGCGTTCCCAAAGGAACCATAAATTACTTATTGATAGATATATCTATTTATGAGGGACCTAAGGTTAAATGAGCATCTAAAAAAAAACCTCATTTCTTGTAGATATGTCTACAATCACAAGCTAGGAGCAAAAGATTGTACCTTGATAGTGGATACTCAAGGTACATGACTAGAGATCCAACACACTTCTCTAAGTTTACTAGCCAAGATGAAGGATTTCACTTTCGGAGACAACAACAAAAGAAAAATTATTGGCAAAGGAAATATAGGTAACAAATCAAATATTTTAATTGAAGATGTGTTATTAGTAGATGGTTTAAAACATAATCTACTAAGCATTAGTCAATTGTGTAATAAACGATATATCATCAAATTTGAATCTAATGCTTGTATAATTAAAATACCAACAAAAATAGATCTATGATTGCCTTAAAATATAATATTATGTATACTATTGATATTGATGATTTTGATGATGAAATGTGTTTTCCGACTTTAGACAATGATGCATGGTTTTGGCATAGGAGATTCGGTCATGCTAGCATAAATCTCATTTCTTAAATTTTAACTAGAGAACTTGTAAGAGGAATGCATAGCAACAAGTTTGTCAAAGACAAAGTTTGTAATGCATGTCAATTAAGAAAATAAATAAAAAATAATTTTAAATCAAAGAATCACATAAGTACCTCTAGACCACTACAATTGATCCATATGGATTTATTTGGACCAATTGAAACAACAAGCCTAGGAGGTAGTAAATATGCCTTTGTAATTGTTGATGATTATAGTAGATATACTTGAACATACTTGGCACATAAAAGTGATTGCTTTAAATATTTTTTAAAATTTTATAAATTAGTTCAAAAATGAAAAGGGTTTTATGATTGCCTCTCTTTTAAGTGATCATGGTGGTAAATTTCAAAACCATGATTTTAAAAACTTTTGTGATTCAAATGGGTATAACCACAACTTCTCCACTCCAAGAAACACTCAACAAAATAGAGTTGTTGAGAGAAAAAATAGGAGTTTACAAGAAATGACAAGAACTATGCTTAATGATCATAGCCTACCCAAGTATTTTTGGGCCGAAGTTGTTAACACGACATACTATGTCATGAATAAGGTTCTTGTAAGACCATTGCTTTCCAAAACTCCTTATAAATTGTGGAACAACAAAAGACCAAATATTTCATATTTTAAATTTTTTGATTATAAATGATTTCTGCAAATGAGATGTCTGGGCGGGTGAGAGCCAAGTACTGTAAGGAGCCAAGGACTTGTCGGTGTTGAGTAGAATCTGTAGAAGGGCTTCCATCATATAGCTTGAGTAATTCACTAGTACAAAGTGGAGTTATAACCTTTTTGTATTCTGTATGTTTGTCTTTGATAATAGACCTTAATTATACTTTATTTAGGATAAGAAGAGACTTGAAGATGTAAATGTTGCTTCCATTCCCAAAAGGTAACTCAATAATCCTAGATATTTTAGGGAGAATCATGTTAGGATCAAGAGCGACAGGGGGGGGGGGGGGGGGTGAATTAATGTAGCAGAAAATTCTTCGGTTTCATAAAATATTTCGTATGTTCAATGAAAACCGATTTAGAAAGATAGCAACTTGAAACATATGAGAGCGTAAGCGTTGTGAAAGCAAGATGAGGAGGAGAAGCAATTTGCTATGAAATGATTTGCAGTTAAAGTAAATAGCTCAAAACGAAATACAAACCAAAATTTAGAGTGGTTCGGTCAATGTGACCAACATCCACTTTCGGATTCCTCCATCATCGAGGTCACTGGCGTCCACTAAACGCCTTCCTTCAATAGGTGAAGACCAACCACCTTTTATAGTTGTTTCTCCTTTTGTCGGGTTTAGGACAGAACCCTTACAAGCCTTATTCCTCTTTCTTGAATGATTATAAAGCTAAGAGAGGGAGGAGGAAAACTCTAGCACTTTTACACCTCAAAGATTCAAGATTATAATCACACTTCAATGCCCTTTCATGCAGAAAAGGGTGGGGTATTTATAGCCCCCAATGGCTTCAAAAACGGAGCCAAAAAGTATCTTATCCTGGTTTTCTGGGGTACTAGCGATACCATCGCCATTACTGGACGGTACTACCGCCTATAGTCTGACACTGGGTGGTACTACCGCTTAGTCTGGGCGGTACCACCGCCTAACAGGAGTGGTACCACCGCTAGCAGCATTAACTACCAACGGTACCACCGCTAACAGCATTAACTGCCAGCGGTACCACCGCCCAGAATTCCTGGGGTGCTTCTTTCCAAGCGGTGCCATCGTCGGCCAGGAATTCAACATCCTGGTTGGGCCTTGAATCCGGTCCAAACCAGCCTAACTCCAAGCCCAGTTGGCCCATAACAAAGTTTATGGGATTACCTCCCAAATCAACTCTAATTGTCATTCTAACTACGATTAAGGCAAGCATGGTCCGGTACGTCAATTTTTCACTCGGCGATCCTCCGATGAACTTCTCGGCGAGTCTTTCGGCGAGCTTCTAATGAACTCCCGACCAACTCTCAGCTAGTCTTCCGGTGTGCTTCCGGCGATCTCTCGATGAGCTTTCGACGAGTCTTCCAACGTGCTTCCGACGATCTCTCGACAAGCTTTTAGCGAGTCTTCCAACGTGCTTCTGGTGATCTTACGATGAACTCTCGGCAAGCTCCCAGTATATTGTTCGAGTCTTTGACTCCGGCCCATCATCTATTTTACGGCTTATTGCTATCGTAGTTAATCCTGCACACTTATCTCAACACATAGATTAGATCAAATAATTTACCAATGGATTTCATCGTCAGAATCCGAGATTCAACAATTGGAAGTATGTAGATGCTCATCGTAAGGAGCTAATCATTGGAGATAAATCAAAAGGTATTCAAACTCATTTTTCATTTAAGATTTTTTATGCTAATGTAGCATTCTTATCTCAAATTGAACCAAAATGTATTGATGAAGCCCTGAAAGATAATTCATGGGTCTTTTCAATGCATGAGGAATTAAATCAATTTGAGAGACTTCAGAAACAAGCAAGATGAACTTGGTATCGTGGTTGGAAATAAAGCTAGATTAGTGGCCAACGGTTTCTGTTAGGATCGGGGTCAGCACTAAGAGGGGGGGTGAATTAGTGTAGCGGTAAAAATTACGTCGGTTCAAAAAATCTTCATATGATAAAATCAGTTTCGTAAAGATGTTAACTTGAAATTGTATGGAAACATAGTGAAAGAGGAATTCAGTTTGCAGTAAGTTAAATAGCAAGAAGTAAACGCAAACTAGATTTTAGAGTGGTTCGGTCATCGTGACCTACATCCACTTCGCCGATTCCTCCTCCGTCGAGGCCACTAGCATCCACTATCAATCTTCCTTTAATAGGTGAAGATTAACCTCCTTATTACACCTCTCTTCTCTTTTTCACAGGTTTAGGAGTCAACCTTTACAAGCACAAGCACTCACTACTCTCTTACAGAATTCTAACACTTAGACTAAAGGAGGATTCTCATAAGAGATTTCTATAGCATTTTTCAACTTTTAAACTCTCTATGCTTGTGTCTTTTAACTAGGGATGAGAGGGGTATTTATAGGCTTCAAGTTGATTCAAACTAGGAGCATAAAAACATCTCATCTTGGGTTTCCCAAGCACGGGTGGTACCACTGCCTGCGCTGGGCGGTACCACCGCTAGTGTTAGTTTAACACTAACACTGTGCTAGGCAGTACCACCGCCCAGACTGCTAGGGGTGGTACAATCGCCCAAACTGGTGGTACCACCGCCTGACAAAGTCTCGAAGACTGTGCCACGACGGTGCCACTTTTTGAGACA
>LVTN01004243.1:0-12562 GCA_001649415.1 Musa itinerans | reverse complement strand
TTTGGACTCCCTCAAATGAAAAACCTAGAGACAAGGAGAGATTCAACTAGCTAGGGTGGAGGCACTATCTTCCCAATAAATATAGTAATTCAACTTTTCTTAGAATAAGAATATCCAAAATTACATTCAATGTTCTAAAATCTTCACCAAGGCATCAAAGTGATTCTCTATGTATAGCCATTGGACCCTGATACTTTGCTACTTTAAACTGCAATAATTTTATTGAATAAAATGGGTTTATCCTCATGTGCCTCCAATGTATAAAAAAAATTATATTCCAATATTATTTCTTAAAATATAATACAATCTATCGTATAAAACTTCCCCAAACCATCATTATTAAGCTTAGGCCACGAGATATCAAGCAAACTTTATTTCCTAGATTTATCCCACCAATATCTTTTAAAAACACAATGGTATTTAATATCTAACAAATGCTCTAATAAGAATGAAAGAAGGGATCATTCTTTTACCATTAAATTTAATCTCATTTTGAACTTTTCAAATAAGCCAAAGCATATTAGTTGAGCCAAATCATCATCTTCCCCTAAACCAAAATCTTCATTCCAATAATAAAAATATTTAAATGTCTCGTGTAATTTAATTCTATATAAATTTCAAATAGGCATTGCAAAAGTACAATATAAGTAGCTAGTTCCTTTTGGAAGATGGTCTATAAAAAAATATTGCAAAAGTACAATATTTTTTTATGTGTATCTATAAAAAGATATATTATCTTGTTGATGTGTAGGACCAAACAAAGCGTGCATGGCTTCCCATGTTCAAGTTCAATCAACAACAACAGAAGTCGAAGAAGAAGAAGGAGGAAGATGGTCTCAACTCCCACTCAATTTAATGGAGACGTTACTCGAGTGCTTGAGCATTTCTGATCGCATTTGTGTCACTGCAGTTTGCAAGCCTTGGCAGTCGGTCACTTCCACTCTGGGCTTCCTCGAGGCTGCCCGTCCTCCGTGGTTATTTGTCTCCACTTTCTATCACTGGTCCTGGAGCTTGAAGACTGTCGTCGGTGAACTAGTCTCATACGTCAATTTCTTCGATAATCTCCAAAACAAGTGGTTATGCGGATCATCCAAAGGTTGGCTCCTAATATCATGGAGGAAACCTAATCATGATTGTCTACATATTTGCCTCCTGAATCCAATCGCCGGAGCTAAGGTTGAGTCGCTCACATGCTTCACCAACATCGCCAATGGCATCCTATCGGCGTCTCCACTAACAAAGGACTACATGTTTGCAGCTATAGGCTACACAAAATATCACACAAGGAAAGTTGCAATCGTAAGGACGACAATGGGCGACTATCGGATCTTGGAAGCTTTGAATCCAATGAATATTTATTTTCATAGTGGAAGATTATATGTCCTGACACAATCATGGGATGTCATAGTTTACGAACTCGATCCTGACCCAGTGATGTTGTTGACCATCCGTATTCCTTTGCGAAAAGAGTATGATTGTTGGTACGATGGTCAGTTGGCAGAGTTGAATGACGATATTTTGATCGTAGCCTACGGCTTACATCTGTGCCAAGAGTTCGATATAAAGGTCTTCAAACTCCCGGAAATGGCAGACGATCCTGTGGTGCAGGTGAATAGCTTGGGCGGTAGCACGTTGCTCATCAGCCAATTCTCCGAGGCGGTGTCGACAAAGGGATCAGCTTTTAGAGCGGACTGCATCTACGGCTTTTCAAAGTGTTTTCTGGAAACCATGATGGCTTACTCCGTGAAGGATGAAGGTATGTTTGAGCTTGCAGGGATAGGTTTAAGACACAAAGCGTTAGCGTGGTTCACCCCTGACTTGTTGGAGATGGAGACAAGCAACATGGAGACTCCTGTTATGAACCTCGAGGCATGAGTCATTCCATGTTCTTGGCCACCTTTGCAGCACAAATTACTCTCTAACAATGGCAACAAAGGAAAATGTATTGCTGCTGAACAAAGATATACGAATTCTGTCCAACTAGTATCTTGTTAAAATCTCTTGCTAGATCTTTCTCATGGAGGCATGTCCTTCATCCAAAGTCACTTTTGGTTTTAGCCTATGATCAACTGTTGTTTTAGGCAAGTTCTTTTTCGAAAAGAATAAACAATATTAAGATCTTAAACGAAAACATCCATCTCCTCTCTTGTCATAAGAGACCAAAACACCAAACTAGGAGAAATCTGTTCTTCCCAAAAACATATCAAATTTAGTAGCAAAATCATATTTGCTCTCTAACTTTTGTTTAGAACAAATACAATGCATGAATTTGATTCCACCATTCATCTCCATCCATCTAAGCAAAGTACAATTGCATTTGATCACTTCTATCGGAATGCCTAAAGTGGAAGTAACTTAGAACTTGGAGATTTTGAATTTTCTAGTCTTGTAAGTAGCAAAGTACAATTGCATTTGATCACTTCTATGGAAGTAACTTAGAACTTGGAGATTTTGAAATTTCTAATCCTGTAAGAAATTAGTCTTATGCTTTTATTAGGGTGGTTAAAAGGGGAACAAATTAGAACTCTATGATATAGCAAACCCTAATCCTCTTCTTTCCAAAATGGGTCTTGAACCTCTATATAATTATATAAATACAAAACCGAAATTAAGTCAAAATGAGATTGAACTTTATATAATTTATAATTAATAACAATAAAACAAGAGACCATGATCCATTAAAATTTTAGATTAAATAAAATTAATTAGAAAAAAAATCAAGTCAAATGAGATAAATTTTAGATTTATCATGGAAATTAAATAAGAGAGTCCTGGAATATTCTATCACAGGTTGCATATAAAGTCAAGGTAAACTGTCACTTTCAAGATGCATATGTTATATCATGAATAATAAATTTTACCTTCCAAGAGCATGCAAGAGGGTAAAGATACAATAACTAGTATGAAAACTTGTGTCTAATGAGATAAAACAATAAAATGGATAGTTAGATTGAATACATATGTTATATCTAGTTTTGGATGACTAATATTTGCCTAGCATCACTGTCATCTTTAGTATTCAGATCAACCTAACTGATGTGGTGGATGTTGGTAACATTTGAATTAGCCTGACTTGATTCAGGCTCATGGAGATCAGCTATTGGCCGAGATGGTCCTACCTGATCAAGGACCATATGTCACAGTAGATCTCAACGTTGGGGCAAGGGTCAAGTGTTCGAGCACCTTCCTCACACCTCTTTGCCACAATCACTTAAATATATTGATTGATTTTTTTTTGAAGCATTTTGAGTATAATAATCAGTTGTTTCTCTATCTACAACTAAAAGAGATTGGTGTGCTTGAGTTTCATAATGAAAAATTGTATGAGGGTAGAGCAGTGGACATCAACGACCCCTTAGGTTTCATTAGTGAATTGAGTGACAAAATGACTTTTCATCTATTTATCGAATACCCTAGAGATCAATGGTTGAGCATTAGAGGCCTATATTCCCAACAAAATGCTTCTTAAACTTTCTCACTAGTTGAGCAAAGGTGCTCACTCATAGGGAGGTTTCATGTGGGTGTACTACTCTTGGGTTACACTCCTTAGAATTGTGAGGAAGATACGACACATCAAGACATTGGAGGTACTGTATAATGTCATTTAGGTTTGAAAAACCTACATGCTTTATGGGGTCCATTAAGGGTGTTCAAATAGAATTGAATCGATTGAAAACTAATTTAATTTGAATTGGTTCACCAATGATCCATTTTTGAAGGTTATAAATAGTTCAGGTTCGAGGATACCTTTCTTTGTTTTGGTTAATCGATTTGAACCAAACTGATTTTAATTTAAAAGATATTAATATGATGGAGTTCACTATCTTAAACCCTTAACCAATTCAAATTGATTTATCAAATTGGCTCTAAGACCTAATTTTATAAATGACGTGGCCTTGAACTAAGATTTTGATTAGATTCAATTGAATTAAATCAATTCATTTAATATATATATATATATATTACTTAAAATTATAAAATTGGTTAACCAAACTAGATTAATTGATTTTCTTAGGTAAATCTAAATCGGTTCTAGTTTGAACTACCTTGGTTTAAACCAATTAAATAAAAAAAATAGTTTAGACCGGTTCGACCATTAACGGTTTGGTTTGAACTAGTTTGAACACCCCTAGGGTCCTCTCCTTTGTCGAATGCTTAAGAAGGTAAAGATACAATAACTAGTATGAAAACTTGTGTCTAATGAGATAAAACAATAAAATGGATAGTTAGATTGAATACATATGTTATATCTAGTTTTGGATGACTAATATTTGCCTAGCATCACTGTCATCTTTAGTATTCAGATCAACCTAACTGATGTGGTGGATGTTGGTAACATTTGAATTAGCCTGACTTGATTCAGGCTCATGGAGATCAGCTATTGGCCGAGATGGTCCTACCTGATCAAGGACCATATGTCACAGTAGATCTCAACGTTGGGGCAAGGGTCAAGTGTTCGAGCACCTTCCTCACACCTCTTTGCCACAATCACTTAAATATATTGATTGATTTTTTTTTGAAGCATTTTGAGTATAATAATCAGTTGTTTCTCTATCTACAACTAAAAGAGATTGGTGTGCTTGAGTTTCATAATGAAAAATTGTATGAGGGTAGAGCAGTGGACATCAACGACCCCTTAGGTTTCATTAGTGAATTGAGTGACAAAATGACTTTTCATCTATTTATCGAATACCCTAGAGATCAATGGTTGAGCATTAGAGGCCTATATTCCCAACAAAATGCTTCTTAAACTTTCTCACTAGTTGAGCAAAGGTGCTCACTCATAGGGAGGTTTCATGTGGGTGTACTACTCTTGGGTTACACTCCTTAGAATTGTGAGGAAGATACGACACATCAAGACATTGGAGGTACTGTATAATGTCATTTAGGTTTGAAAAACCTACATGCTTTATGGGGTCCATTAAGGGTGTTCAAATAGAATTGAATCGATTGAAAACTAATTTAATTTGAATTGGTTCACCAATGATCCATTTTTGAAGGTTATAAATAGTTCAGGTTCGAGGATACCTTTCTTTGTTTTGGTTAATCGATTTGAACCAAACTGATTTTAATTTAAAAGATATTAATATGATGGAGTTCACTATCTTAAACCCTTAACCAATTCAAATTGATTTATCAAATTGGCTCTAAGACCTAATTTTATAAATGACGTGGCCTTGAACTAAGATTTTGATTAGATTCAATTGAATTAAATCAATTCATTTAATATATATATATATATATTACTTAAAATTATAAAATTGGTTAACCAAACTAGATTAATTGATTTTCTTAGGTAAATCTAAATCGGTTCTAGTTTGAACTACCTTGGTTTAAACCAATTAAATAAAAAAAATAGTTTAGACCGGTTCGACCATTAACGGTTTGGTTTGAACTAGTTTGAACACCCCTAGGGTCCTCTCCTTTGTCGAATGCTTGTAGCTTTATGAGTTGGAAGCCTATAGGAACCAACTCCTCCTTTATTTGCTAAATGAACGGGGACTCGACCAAAGTGAGGTTAGCTAGGTTCCTATCCTCACCATATGGAACATATGATACATATCTTCAATGCACAGGTAAGCTATGTTTGGAGGGTGTATTCCAAGTCTGCCAATTAAGCATTAGACTCCAGTATTGTAAGTGTCATGGCCCACTAACTCGATAATGGGGGACCAAGGCACCCCATCAACTAGGAGGTGCTAGTTATAAGTGTCTTGTAAGTTAGTCACATGGGTGATGACACGTGTGACACACTATATTATTATTATTATTATTATTATTATTATTATTATATTTTTATACTTTATATTGGATGATAAATATATTGTGATATTATTGGATTTGTGCAATGAGAATTATATCATGATGAGATTATAACAATGAGATCAATTCGCCTATAAACACAAACCCTAAATATTTTCGATCATAGATTGCTCGAGAGGGACATCGAGATAACTAGACATATTAGTACAGTATATATCCATTCATATGATAGAGACAGTTGGTCTCATAACTGCTTGTATGAGAATACTAGGGATATAGTGCAAGTGCTCATTGGAAAATTAGTTTATTAAATGATCTACTCATTGAATGCTGGATGATTAATGAAACGTCATCATCAAACAGTGATTACATGGTCCTAGTTGTGTGTGTGGTCCTTAGACTTGAAATACCAAAGATATTCCATATACTCTACACTTGGATACCAAACTTAAAAGTCTAGAAGTTTTAAATCTAATACAGTTAGTCATCGAGAGTGATAGCCAACTTTACAATGATAATTGAGTATCAATAAAGGATCATCCACTCTCAATATCATAAGAGGAATGTCTCGTATATTTTCTCTTAAGCAAATTCCTGATCAAGGCCATTCAGATTTAGAGAGAAGGAGTTCTTCGGGAGAATTTGATTAGAGTGAGACTTAAGTAAATTGTGTATAGGCTTAACAAAACCATGCTCGGTATACAGTCTCTATGGTATTATATGAATAATGGAATATAGATACACAGTAACAGAGGGCAGACATGTCTAATGGATTAGATCCTCTTGTATTATTTAGGGACTATGGTGTAATGGCCACGACCAGCTCGATATTGGGCCTATAGGGTCATATACATATAATAGATAATGTGACGAATAGAGGATTGTACATGGGATGTCCAATAGAACCCTGTTTTAATGGATCCTTAGGTGAGATCTAATAGAGCCTAAAATAGTTATTGGATACTGATCTATTATACTTTAAGCTTAGGGTAATTGGATGGAGATCTAGTACCCATTATGACAAGATCCATTAGGGTTAGCAGTATGAGCCCTTTATAAATAGGAGTTGGGGCTACATGAGTCATAAGTTGGACCTTAGCCGTTGCCCCCTATCTTTCTCTCCCTAATTCTTCCTTAGTTGACTACTCCCTCTCTGGAGCGAGAGGACAGTAAGAGTGACTTCCCCTACTACGTGGAGGCGGTGTGCAAAGGTGAGGAAAAAACACGTCGCAAGAGGAGGCACGTCGTCACTTCATCCGCCATGTGGATCATCACTAGAGAGGAGAACGTGAGATCTCATTCATCCATGGATTGGGATCTACAGATCAAGGATATACAAATTCCCTTATATGAGATAGTCTTATGTCTTACACAGTTTTTAATGTCATGAGTTTTTCGCTCCCAATCGTCGCATGTGATTCGATGTAAATTTATTTTTGAAAAACTGATTTTTGTTCTATTTTTCGGCTGCGCATGTAATGCACTCCTAGGTTTCCTAACATGAGATAAATAGAACAAGGGAGGTCAAGGGTGGCTAGCATTTGGGCCAATCAAGGTGCTTGGGCAGGTGTTAGCGGCATAGCTGGTTATTATGGGGTAAGGGCGGGCATTGATCGAGTCAATTGAGGGAGCAAGGAGATGACAAATTGCATCATCTCTATCAGTGTTTAAACTAGTTAACTGGGGTTTAGAAAGACTCAACGTGTCTAATTATTTTCTAATAAAATCGAATCATATGAGAATAAATAGTAAAAGGTCTTTAATTATGAAATTGAAATATTTAACATATCTAATTCTTTTCTAATAAAATTAAATTATTTTTCACTCAGTGGTTTAATAAAAATGTCTAGCTGATGTTTTATATCAATAAAATTCAATGATATATCATGATTGTTTATATCATCTCTAATGAAATAATATTTCATGATAATATGCTTGGTTCTAGAATATTGAATAGAATTCTTTGGCATGCAAATTTTACTAGTATTGTCACACTTTATAGGAATTTTTTTTAAAAAAATTCATAATTTTGCTAAATTATTTTTTATCCAAATTACTTACACATAGAATGCACCCGTCGCAACATATTGAACTTCAACTGTAGATAGAGCGATAAATTTTTGCTTCTTGGACCCGTCGCAACATATTGAGCTTCAGCTATAGATAGAGCGATAAAATTTTGCTTCTTGGATGACCAAGAAACTAGTGCATAACCTAAGAACCGACAAGTTCTAAAGTTACTTTTTCTATCTATTTTACATCCTGCAAAATCAACATCAGCATAAATTTTTTAGATTTAGGATATTATGGTTATTTTAAAAATCTAAACTAATTTAAGATAATTATATTTTTAAGAAAGCATACGTAAGCATAATGATGAAGCTTTTCATAAAAAATATATTTAACTTTAGAAGGAAGATGTGGTGTGGATTTTTTTACAAATTTGGTTGGCTTTTGATATGTGGTACTACTTGTGAAGCAAATGCATTCTTTTCTAAATATCAACTTTGTTTAGCAATAATCATATCAAGTGATTTATTTTTAATTTTATTTTTTTAAAATATATTTCATAGAAACTTCTTTTCCTTTTAAAAAGATTCTATTATATTATTACTATCAATTAAGCCTAAATGGAATATTTATAGGCCCAAAAGATTTCAAGATTGAGCCAAAAAATTAAATCCCTAAAAATTTTGAGATATAAGTGATATTACCATCATAACTTTTTACGTCGTAAATATGAACTCCAACGGTACTACCACCACAAAATTTAAATTTTTTATGTTATTACTATCGCCCTAGATAATACTGTTGCCATCATAGGTACCATCACTGAAAAAGCTAATAGCATAAACAGTGCTTATTGGCTAACTCAAATGATACTACCTTTTGGACCTAATGGTACTATCACCTAGGCCTAGTTTAGGCCACTAGTTTGATATTCTAATAGGCCCAATTCAACTCAACTTCAAACTTAATGTTTTTTTTACACGAGTGAGCTTTGTTTCGACCTAATGCCAACTTAAAATTGACCCAAAATAACCTCAATTAAGATTATGACAAATCAACTACACATTTGACACTTTTATAAAGCCTTCGGCATGTTGTACACTCTTTTGACATATCGTTTGATCTTCTGGTACTTCGTCCGAACTTCCAACACATTATTTTTTCCTTTGATATATCGCTCATTACATCAGCATGTCGATTTTCCCACAATATCCAATCTTTTTAATGTAATATTTGATCCTTGCAACATAATATTCGAACCTTTAATACAAAGTTCGATCTCTGACATACTAATCCTTTAGCTTGATGTCCAATTTTTGACATAATACTTTTGTTGCACAACATTCGACTCTCTTGCTTCGATGTTTAGCTCTTCGGTGGTTCGAGTCCATGATCAAAGTATTTTCTATATTACTTATCTCAAAAGCATATTAGACTCATAAGCTTATTATTAAAATATGAGAATCAATAGGATATAGAAGATACACGAGATACATAACATACTATCAACTTGAACTATATATATACAAAATGTAAAACTTAAAAAGACAAGAGAGCATTGGTTCTATCAACTTAAACTGTATAAGAGTGTTAAACACAAGAGATGTAACAAAGCACCTAGGGCATGCTGACTTGAATTGCTTGCCTATGGAATGTCAAATGTAAAAACATGCAAAAGTATCCAAGCATCCCAACTTGAACTAGGCATGTAGGGTTTGTTAGGCATGCATAAAGGCATAAGTGCATGCAAACTTGAATTATGGACATAGGGAATATATTATATAGGAGGCACATGAAGTCATTACTGTGTGCCAATTTGAATTATCCACACAGTGAGTGTCGAACTCTAGAGATACACAAGACCAAACTACCCACTTAACGCTCTAACTTGAACTACCACCATAGTTAGTTTGTGGATATAGGTTGAAAAGATTGAACTATATCTCTTTTGTGTACTTACTTATTTTAACACTTATCTTGCTTTCTTATTACTTTTGTATATCTATTTTTCCAAAATAGATTTCAAACACCTTACCAATTAATTCATCCTCTTGGTATCATTACCGATCCTAACATCAACTTAAAAAGAATCATATAATGAGTGTCAAATATAAGAAAGGTACAAAAGCATTGGGACATACTAATTTAAACTACTTGCTAAAGAATGCCAAAATACTAAAAATGTGTAAGGACGTTGAGATATATCGACATGAACTATCTATGTAAGGGTATTAAACGTAGGAAAAAATAGGATTATTAGCATTGTCCTTAGACTCCTCTATGATGCTAATATCTTTAATTCTAAATTTATTCATTCAAAATAAAATATTCTCCACTGACAAGGGCTTATGAAAGTATTGGTAAGTAAAGATTCTGATAATTTATTATAAGATCATTGGAATTTCACCTTTCTTACTTATCCTTTTAAAAAAAAAACTATATTTTATCAAAAAACAATTCCTCATCTAAAATTTTTACTCAAGTATTTTGTTTTGCTTCTTTTTTCAAAATTAGTATACTCTTGAACAAACGTACATCTTTCAATGTTTCTAGCAAAATATTAGATTTCTCTGGTTGGAGTTTTTTCTAGGAAACTAAATGAAATATGAGATTTGGAAGAATGCTACTCCCGGTGCTTATGGAACCTTTTCATTTCAGGTTTGACCTAACACTAGCATTAAATTTTAATTGGACAATCATCCTATTAGGATTTTAGTGCTAATTAATAGCATCATCATCCAATGTTGCAATATTACCATTTTCATCAATATAATCTTGTCGTGATCTATGATATCTCCATGAATGTGAGCACTATACAACTTATGTGTATAATCATACTATGCCTTTATCACAAACTCCCACTTGTTTGATGCATCAATAATATTAGATCCACATGCAAATAATAAATCTTCATATATTTCATCTCCGTACAAAATTTACTTAATATTTTTTTAAAATTTTCAATATGTCCATACTTTTTGTGGTAATAATACTGAATATTCTTTTTATAATAAATTTGATGTTGCTTCTTTGATTCTGATCATCAGACTATCAATCTCTTAAACTACTATCACAAATACAAGCACAACCTCAATGAAATATTATTTTATCAAATTGTTGAAGTGAATAGAGAATATACAGATCCTTCTTTTAAACTTAATTCTTAACTTTGACTATATCATAGCCTTCTTCAATGTTTTCTATAAATCTTAGCATCGAAACTAATTTTTTATTTTCATGATACATGTCAAATAATTATCTTCTCTAAAAGTCCTACGGTAGTGCTTGCTCACATTGTTAACAAAACATATTGTGCCTCTATATGAAAAGTGAGGAGATGAAATACTAAAACCTAATAAATTAATTAGAATAACTTAGAAAATAATTTTTTTATTAATGAAATATTGTCAAACCCACTTGAACAAAATAAGGTTAGAAGTTGTAAAACATGCATGGGCTAATTACATTTAGTTACCTTTAATATTTCGATCTCTATACTTTCAAAAGTTATATTGAGATCTCTATATTTATGAAAGTAAAAATTTTAACCCTGTTACTTTAACAAAACCCTTATCTTTCTTTATTTTTAATCTTATGAAATAATCTTTTTAATTCTATATAGGAATCTTAATATTTTACTTTCGTAAGTATATGGATCTCAATGTAATTTTTAAAAAATCTCAATGTAATTTTCAAAAATGTAGGGAGCGAGATGCTAAAAATAATTAATTACAAAGAGTAATCTATAATTAACCAAAGACAAAATAATGTTGGAAGCTTGACCAAAAACTAATAAAATAATAAAAAAATTAAAAAAATAAAAACACTTGTACAAAATAAGGTTATAAGCTTTATTTATGGAAATATTCATAAACCTTTACTAAGATCAATTTGGCCTGACCTAAATCAGTTTCAAAATCAAGACTAATCCACATCTTAAACCACATATAGGCCAAATGTTGACCCATCCCAAGCCGGTGCTACCAAAGGCCTCTCTTGGCAAGAAAACAAAGGATAGCTGTACGTAGGCATTTAGGCCAAGGAGTAAATTGTGTGGCGTTCTATGGAAATAAACGGAAACATGGGATAAAGAGGAAAACATGATTTGTATAGGGAATTCCCCTAATAAGGATTCCTTAATTTGTCTTTAATATAAATATAAATATAAATATATGTATGTATACACGCTTATGTACGTACTCTACATAGACATACACCGAAGTGGTTTCTCTTCTCTTTTTTTTCCTCTCTAGAAGTAAGATTGGGCAAAGCAACGACGAAACTAAAGGCCTGATCTCCTTCCCTTTGAAAGCTAGGCTTGTTTTGAGGATTCTCTATCCCTTGTTTACTTCGAAAATAGGGTTTTCTCATAGGTTTTTATCCACATAATATATTCGTCTTCTTGTTTTCCTTTGTTTTTTGCTTGCTTGAGTGCAATATTACTATTGCTTGGGTTTACTTTTTCAAGATTGTGATCTATGAAAAAATTCATTCATTTTTTTGCTTGATATTGTTTTTTCGTTTTTGATGACTGTGATTATTTTGAGGACAGTGTTGATAAGGTCATTTAGTCTCACATTGGTTGAGAAGTATAGGAACTAAGAGCTCATAAGTCTATTATATCTTTTTTACTCTCAAAGATGCTTTAAAAAGATAAAACCGTATAGGTACGCTACCAAATCGTTCCTTATCAAGTGTGTTGTAGTAATCAATGTTATTTGGCTCTGCTCTGTGGTGGTGATTATGGCTGAATAGCCTGATTTGATGTCTTCAGTTTATTTTGGTCGTA
>LVTN01004242.1:1538-12573 GCA_001649415.1 Musa itinerans | reverse complement strand
CCTCTTAGTGCCGCTCCGATCCTAACACTTGCATTCATACCAAGTAGTTGCGTTCTTTTTGTTCTTTAATTTTTATTTCATGAACTTTTTAAATTTCATAGTGAGGAGTTCAAGTTCACCATCACTTGAGCTTATGCTTGAGTGGTCTTCGATTGTTCTAAGTCCGAAATCCTTCCTATTCTTTGGAAGGTTGTTCTCAAGTTCGTTTTGTTCAACATGTGTCCTAAAACTCATTTCGTAGGTCATTAAAGACCCAATTAGTTCTTCAATCGGAAAATGATTCAAATTTTTGATTTTTGTATTGTCGTTACTTTTCAATCCCTAGTTTTAGAAAGTTAGCGTAAAACTTTATTCACAAGTTCAAGATTCAAAAAACATTTGTCAAGAGTTTTTAAACTATTCACGACATTTGTAAAGCGGGTACATGTCAACAATAGTTTCGCTCGACTTCATTTAAAATAGCTCGAAATCATGCATTAAAAAATTAATCTTCGAAACTTTTACTCTACTAATGCCTTCGTGTGTGATTTCAAGAGTGTGCCATATATCAAAAGCCATTTCGCAAGTAGAAACCCGATTAAACTTAGTTTTATCTAAAGCGCAAAATAAGGCATTCATAGCCTTTGTATTTAAGGAGAAAGTCTTCTTCTCCAAATCATTCCAATGGTTCATTAGAAGAGAAGACCTTTGAAAACTGTTTTCAATAATATTCCATAAATTTAAATCCAAGGAAAGCAAGAAAACTCTCATTCGAGTTTTCAAATATGTGTAGTCTGTCCCATTGAACATGAGAGAACGAATGAGAGAGTGAACCTCTTGAAAGCCAAAAAGAGTCATTTATCTTTGAGTGTTAAACCAAATGAGAAAAATGAGACTTTGATACCAACTATTAGGAAAGAGTTGGCACTACGTGGGGGGGTGAATTAGTGCAATGGTAAAATCACGTCGGTTTCAGAAAATTCTTTCAAACAATTAAAATCAATTTCGAAAATATGCTTAGATTGAAAGCGTGTTCTTAAATGTATTGAAGATTGTTTGCAGTTAATGTAAATTGCAAGAAGTAAATGCATACTAGATTTTATAGTGGTTCGATCATCGTGACCTACATCCACTCCGTCGATTCCTCTTTCGTCAAGGCCACCGGCATCCACTATCGGTCTTCCTTCAGTAGGCGAAGACCAACCACCTTTTACAGCTCGATTCTCCTTTTACTGGGTTTAGGAGATAACCCTTACACCCCCACTTACTCCTCTCTCAAACTATTCTAACACTTAGAACTTTGAGAGGAGTTCACACAAGATTGTAGCAGCATTTTCTTTTTTTTTCACTCTCAATACTTGTGTAAATTAACCAGAGATGAGAGGGGTATTTATAGGCCTCATGTTGATTCAAACTTAGAGCCCGAAAACATCTCATCCCGGGACTCCCGGGTACAAGCGGTACCACCGCCTATGCTAGGCGGTACCACTACTAGTGTCAGTCTGACATTAACATTGCATTGGGCGGTACCACCACCTGACACCCCTACACTAGGCGGTACCACCGCCCAGATCGATGGTACCACCGCTTGACATATTCTCGGAGACTATGCCACGATGGTGCCACCTCTTGGGTCACTGTTTGGGCCTTTTATTAGGCCCAACACAGTCCTTAGATGGGCCCAACTGGCCCCTAATTGGGTTGGCCCAATTCTAATCTTAATTATGTGCTAACTACGAATTCTAAGATATTTACTAAGCTAAACAAGTCCATAAGTCTCGTTTTCTTCTGGTGAGCTTCCGACGAACTTCCAATGATCTCTCGGCAATGTTCCAGCGGACTCTTAGCAAGCTCTTGGACTTTATGATGATCTTCTTGGTGCGTTCCGACGAGCTTCTTTGGCAAGCTCCTGGACTTCTCGGTCAGTTCCAGTAGAGCTTCCGACGAACGTTCGGACTTTCGACGAACTCTCGAACTCCCAACGAAATCACGTTCTTGACTTCAAGACTTCATTTTGCTTTATGCCTTACTATCATGGTTAATCTTGCACACATAAAACATACTTTGATCTAGACAATTATTACTAAGCATAAATCATGTTGTCCAGCATGTCATTGGTCCATCGATGCTTCGTTTGATTCTTTGACGCATCGTCTTCTCTTGAGCCTATTTCCCAATCGGCTAGTGGACCTCTACAACTCCGATATCCTTGGCGCAATATCTGCTCTTCTTGGCCCGATACCCGAATCCATGGCCCGAAGCCTTCTATCGATACGTCGACCGATCCTTCGTCTCGACGTCCAATCTTTTGACATATTTTTCACCAGCCCAACATGATTCTTCCTACTTTAATTGTCTCATCCTGATCAAAGCTTCCTGCATCACTCAAAACGTAGATTAAATCATAAATACTATCAATTGGTTTCATCATCAAAATTCGAGATTCAATAGTCTTGAGTAAGAGTCCTATTAAGGGTTGGGGTTTAGAAGCCCTAAAAATAGTCATGTATTCATCATGTTTTCTCAAGTAATAGATGAATATTTTCTTCAGCCTTTGAGCAACAACTTGGAGGAAGGAACCCCTATAGAGTTCTAAGGAGGCCGATCCCCTAAAGAGATCAACCCCAAGCTTAAAATCTATAAGGGTTCTAACATGGTCCTCATCACTTGAATTTTCTTTCAAGTAGTCTTCATGAGTTCCTAGTGTCATATCCTTTCTGTTCTTTGGAAGGTTGTTCTCAAGCTCTTCATGAGCATTATAAGTTATCTCATAGGTCATTAATGACCCGATAAGCTCTTCGAGAGAGAAATTATTCAAGTTCATGGCCTCTTGAATTGTCGTTACTTTAGGGTCCCAACTCTTAGAAAGGGATCTCAATATTTTATTAACAAGTTCGAAATTAGAAAAACTTTTACCAAGTCCTTTTAGACCATTGACGATATTTGTAAACTGGGGGTACATCTCTTGTTCTTTAGAAGGTTGTCCTCACGTTTATCATATGCCTTACAAGTCATTACATAGGTCATTAATGACCCTATGAGTTCTTCAAGAGGAAAATAGTTCAAGTCATTTGCTTCTTGAATATTAGTTACTTTTGGATCCCAATTATTTGGAAGAGATCATAGAATTTTATTAATAAGTTCAAGATTAGTAAAACTTTTATCAAGAACTTTCAAACCATTGATAAGATCTATGAAAAGTGTATATGTCACTAATGGTTTGGATTGGCTTCATTCGAAACAATTCAAAACTATGTATCAAAAGATTGATTCTAGAATCTTTAACCCTACTTGTGCCTTTATGTGTAACTTCGAGTATATGCCAAATATCATGTGTAGTTTCACATATAGAAATATGATTAAACTCATTTTTGTCTAAATCATAAAATAAAGCATTTATAGCTTTTGCATTTAAAGAAAATAATTTTTTCTCTAGATCATTCTATTAATTCATTAGTCTAGAGGATTTTTGAAAACAACATTAGATAATATTTCATAAATCAAAGTCCATAGTGTTAGGATCAAGAGTGGTAGTAAGAGGGGGGGGGGGGGGGGGGGAATTAGTGCAATGAAAAAATTACGTCGATTTGAAATTGTTTGTACAATAAAATTCGATTCCAACAAAAATTATTTTATTTTTCTTGAAGGAGTAGAGAAGAGGGGATTAGATAGTTTGTAATAAAGTAAAGTTAAATGCATTAAGGAGATTAAGTAGTAAGGAATGAACACACCAGAATTTATAATGGTTCAGTTGTTGTGACCTACATCCACTTCTGATTCCTCCTCTATTGAGGTTACCGATGTTCACTAATGGTCTTCCTTCAATAGACGAAGACCAACCACCTCTTTATAACACTTTCTCCTTTTCATGGGCTTAGGAGATAACCCTTGCAAGCCTCACACCTCTTCTTGGATGATTACAAAGCTAAAGAGAGAGCGGAGGAGGACTTTTCTCACTTTTACAACACTTTTAACACCCCAACACTTAAGAGTTTTTTCACACTTTGATTGCACTTTGTTGCCCTTTCATGCAGAAAAGGGTGGGGTATTTATAGGCCCCAATGGCTTCAAAATTGGAGCAAAAAATTGTCTCATCCCAGATTTTTGGCGTACTGGTGGTACCACTGCCAGTATTGGGCGGTCCCACCGCCTAACACTCTAACACTGGACGGTACCATCACCTAGTCTAGCAGTACCACTGCCTGACAGAGTCTCGGATGCTAAGCTCTGGCGGTACCACCGCCTGATAGGGTGGTACCACCGCTTGGTAGGTAATAATTGCTGGCAGGACCATTGCTCAATATGGGCGATACCATCACCCAAACCACTTGGCAGATCGTTCCTTGGGCGGTTCCACCACCCCAGTCTGGTGGTGCCACTGCCAAACAAGGTCCAGCAACTTGGTTGGGCCTTGAATCCGACCCAAACCAGTCCAATTACTGGCCTAGTTAGCTCCTAACTGAGTTAGTGGGATTACCTCCCAAACCTAACCCTAATTATGAGATAACTACGATTCTTAAGGCATACACTAAGCAAATCAAGTCCGGTTAGTCTAGGTTTCTTCCAGCAAGCTTCCGACGATCTTCCAACGAACTTCTGACGATCTCTCGGTAATGTTCCAGCGGACTCCTAGCAAGCTCCTAGACTTCACAATGATTTTCTTAGCAAGTTTTGACAAGCTTCTTTGTAAACTCCTGGACTTCCCGGTCAATTCCGGTAGAACTTTTGATGAACGTCCTGACTTCGATGAACTCTCGAACTCCCAACGAAATCTCAATCTTGACTCTAGTACTTCGTTTTGCTTTATGCCTTGATTGCTATTGTAGTTAATCCTGCACAATTTTCTCAACATATAGATTTGATCAAATAATTTAGCAATTGATTTTATCATCAAAATATGAGATTCAACATAATCTTCGCACGATGATGAGAAACTATTTTCTATGGGAAATCTGGGATTTTTGTTTTCTGTTCTTCCACTACACATGATGTTGGCCTAGGTTTCCTAATAAGCCCATCCAGGGTCGAACTTAATCATGTTGAAGTAAGGGTCCAGACCTATCCTGTCATGCACGTAGCTGGTTTTGCTTAGGTCGTGCGGCACCCTTGCGTGTCCATTCGTAAAGGTTAGCCTCCCTGAAACCTCCTATAGTTCCTTAGGACCTATAAAAGAGAAAATGGGTTAGAGAAAGCATTTAACTTGAGATCCATAAGTAATCATTTCAGTAAATACTTCACAGCTAATGCAAATTACATATAGATTTCATAAGCTCTGAATAGTCGTGCAACAAAGGGTCCAAAATAGTTTACTACAAACTGAAATCCCTACAAGTGCCCACATGATACAACCTTTGTTTGCAAGCCTAAGATAACCACTAAAATGAAAAAAAATGGGATTGCTAAACCTACTATTAGCCCTTTATATGCTGTGCAAAGCATGAACAAAACCAAAAGACATGGACATACATAAGCATTACATCAAACAACCCATTTACAATTTTATCCATGATATTATCCCCCACTTATTCCTTCGACGTCCTCTTCGAAGCCTTTGTAGACACTGCATCTCCTCACCTTTGTTGAGTCTTCAATCTTCTACTCCATTTGCAATATGTCTCTTGGCTCCCAACTACACTTCATCGCTATCATTGAGTAGTCTAACTTTGATCTGTCATGCTGCTTTAACTCACCAATGACTCTAACTCTGGTGTGGGGTTGGTTGAATTGTGCTGATCCCTGTTGTTTCCTACAGATCTCTCAAATGAAGGAAGAGACTATTCTTAGTATGTGCTAGTCTCTTAAATGCCTTATGTCGTTTGAATTAGGTGGATGCTTATTGGAGCCTTAATAAGTATCACCTCACAGACTTTAAAATTTTTGGGTCCTTCCTCCGTAAAATTTGCCCATCGATTCTTCTTCCATTTAGTCATCACTTCCAAGTATATTCATATCACTTCCACTTTTGATTGTCATTCTATTAAGAAATGAAGTAGATAATCTACTTTCAGTTGCACTGATCACCACTAGTGATGATTTGATAACTATTATCTTCCATTAGGTTTCTTCAAAAGGTCTTTGAACTAGTGCAGAGCTCCTTTACTAGATAGATAAGAGAATTGGGGTACTCAGTTTCGCCCATTCTTTTAAGAGTTGAGAAGACAAAGGTTACTTGACTTTGTTCGCCTCCTTAAGGGTTGTACTCCATGCATCGAGCTGGTTACTAGCTTTCACCCACTCTTTTGCTCATACTTCTGAAGCACTCAAAGTATTTGCACTCTTTGCGTTGAGTTAGCTACTGTGATTCCCCTTCTCAATGCCATCGAACTTCTGGAATGCAAGAAATTTTCACCCCAACTTGGAGTAAGTCTCTAATAATTTTGCTCACCTCTAGGATTATACCTTCTTCTCCATCATCTTTGCTGCCGACTCTTTCAAGTCACAAAGGTGCAGCACCGCGTACTGCCTAATTTGTTCCTTAGTCAAACACTCTTGCATCTACTTGAAGTTCTCCACTTTCGGCTATCTTGATGAGAAGCTTGTTGATATTGATCTTATAAAGTTCCCTGGCCTTTGTCCTTCAACCTTGTCTTGGTACTTGGAGTTTGCCTTTGCATTCTCCACCTCCTCGGCCCCTTTCACGACCAAGCACTCTCCCTCCATGAGAACAAATGATCGATAACTTCATGAAAGTCCCACCTCTACAATACCATGGCACTGTCATGCTCATGGCCCTACTATCCATCACCTCGCATCTACATCCCTTTCTTTGTAATCGATAAATCTGCCTATGTGGCATTATGCACTCTTCCAAGTCCACATTCATTCTAATCGATGCTTGGTTTTGGGTAGCTAAGTCCCTCTAGACTCATCGTCATTTCCTCGTCCCTTTCGACCCCTTGTTTCAACACCTTTGTGTTCTCCGAGCAGTTCCCCTTAGTTGATAGAATGACAGACTATAATTTTCATGTATAGCCTCCTCCATCATGTTGAAGGGTTCACACCGATTCTGTTCTCCTTAGCTTCCTTGGTAGTAATATTCACTTACTCGGCCTTGTCCTCTGACTTGCTAGGCTCCCTTAAGCAAATATGAGCTCTAGAGCAATTAAACTTTCCAACCGCTTTGATCATACCTCTGCATGATCAAATCCCCCCTAATGGGACTCACTAGTCCTTGCATTCAAAATTCTCCCTCAATGGTACATAACTCCCATATGCTGATGACCAAGGCTTTTATCCGATACAAAATTCGATGCATACATGGAAGACCTGCCTCTACGATACTATGGCATTCACCCCTAGAATCTATTGTCTTTCTTGTTATCATGTTGTTCACCGACGTAGAGCTCCCAATAGCTCCTGATCATACCTCTATATGATCTGGTCTCTCGTGGGACTAGTTGTTGAATCTCAGATTTTGATTATGAAACCAATTGATGTGTTTATAATCTGATATACATTTTGAGTGATGTAGGAAGCTTCGATCAAGGAGAGACAATTAAAGCAGGTGGAATCATGTTAGGCCACAGTGGAACATGTCTGAAGATTGGACATCGAGCAGAAGGATCGGTCGACATATTAATAGAAGGCCTCGGGCCATAGGATTGGGCATCGAGCCAAGAAGAGCAGAAATTGCGCCAAGGAAATCAGGGTTACGAAGGTCAATTGGCCAATTGGGCAATAGGCTACAAGAGAGGATGATGCGCCGAAGAATCGGACAAGGCGTTGATGAACCAATGACATGTCGGACAATATTTGATTTAGCTTTGTAATCATTGTCTAGATCGAAGTAGGTTTTAGGCATAATTGGGTTAAAATTAGGACAACTCAAGTAGGGGTTGATTGGGCCCAAGTTTGGCTTGTGTTGGGCGAAGTGAAAGGCCCAAAAAGTGACCCAACAGATGGAACCATCAGTGGCATAGTCTCCAAGACTATGTTGGGCAGTGGTACCGCTAGTCTGGGTAGTCATACCGCCCAAAGTCAGTCTCCGAGACTAGCAAGCGGTGGTACCACTAATCTGGGCGATGGTACCGCCCAAACACAATCTCTAATCCCATATTCTCTATTCACTTACAAATTTATATGAGTCAAACAAATGGTTTTCATCGAAATCAGTTTTTATCATACGAAGATTTTTAAACTAACGTAATTTTTTCGCTGCACTAATTCACCCCCCCTCTTAGTGTCGACTTGATCCTAATAGTTGATATCAGAGCCACAATTTTCTTGTTTGGTTTAACCCCCAAGAGAAATGGCTCTTTTCGGCTTTCAAGAGGGATTTTCTATCATTCACCCTCCTATGTTCAATAGGACGAACTACACATAATGGAAAACTCGAATAAAAGTTTTATTGCTTTTTATTGATTTAAATTTATGGAACATTATAGAAAATGGCTTTCAAAAAATCTTCTCTTCTAATAAACGATTGGAATGAGTTGGAGAAGAAGACTTTTGTTGAATCTCGGATTTTGATTATGAAACTAATTAATAATGTTTATGATTTGATCTATGTTTTGAGTGACACATGAAGCTTTGATTAGAGAGAGACAATTAAAGTAGGAAGAATCATGTTGGGCCAGAGTGGAACATGTCAGAAGATTGGACGTCGAGCCGGAGGATCGGTCGACGTATCGATAGAAGACCTCAGGCCATGGGTTCGGGCATCGGGCCAAGAAGAGCAGAAATTGCGCCAAGGAAATCGGAGTTATGGAAGTCAACTAGCCAATTGGACAATAGGCCACAAGAGAGGATGATGTGTCGAAGAATCGGTCAAAGCGTCGATGAATCAATGACATGCCGGAAAATATTTGATTCAAGCTTTGTAATAATTGTCTAGATCGAAGTAGGTTTTAGGCATAATTAGTTGGAATTAGGCCAACTCAATTAGGGGCCAATTGGGCCCGAGTTTGGACTGTGATGGGCCAAGTGAAAGGCCCAAAAAGTGACCTAACAAATGGAACAATCGGTGGCATAGTCTCCGAGACTATGTTAGGCAGTGGTACCGCCAGTCTAGGTAGTGGTACCGCCCAGACTCAGTCTCTGAGACTGTCTAGCAGTGGTACCATCAGTTTAGGCGATGGTACCACCTAGACACAGTATCCCAAGCGATGGTACCGCTAGTGTTAGTGTTGTAGGCGGTGGTACCACCAAGCACAAGCGATGGTACCGCCAATACCCGAAACACCTGGGATGAGACTAGTTTTGGCTCTAAGTTTGAATCTATTTGGAGCCTATAAATACCCCTCTCATCCCTTGTTAACACAGATATGAATTGAGAGAGAAAGGAAGAAAACATTGTTGTAATCTTGTGTGAACTCTATTGATTCTCATATTTTGATAATGAAACCAAATGATAAGTGTTTATATTTTAATCTGTGTTTTGAGTGACATAGGATGCTTCGATCAGAATGAGACAATTAAAGCAAGAAAAATCATGTTATTCCGGAGGAAAACATGTTAAAAGATTGGACGTCGAGCTAGAGGATTGGTCGACGTATCAATAGAAGACTTCGGGCCATGGATTTGGGCATCGGGCCAAGAAGAGCGGATATTGCGCCAAGGATATCGGAGTTGCGGAGTCAACTGGCCGATTAGGCAATAGGCCGCAAGAGAGGATGATGCGCCGAAGAATCGGATGAAGTGTCGAGGGACTAATGACATGCTGAACAACATGATTATTGCTTAGTATTAATTGTCTAAATCGAAGTGTGTTTTACATGTGCAGGATTAACTACTATAGCAAGGCATAAAGCAAAATGAAGTCCCAGAGTCAAGGATGCGATTTTGTTAGGAGTACGAGAGTTCGTCAGAAGTCCGGACGTTCGTCGGAAGTTCTATCGGAACCAGCTGAGAAGTCTTAGAGCTTGCTAGAGAAGCTCATCAGAACTTGCTAAGAAGATCGTCGTGAAGTCCAGGAGCTTGTCGGGAGTCCGCCGGAAGATCGCTAGAAGCTCACCGAAAGAAACCCAAGACATAGGGACTTGTTTAGCTTAGCAAATGTCTTAGGAATCGTAGTTAGCACGTAATTGGGTTTGGATTTGGGCCAATCCAATTAGGGGCCAGCTAGGCCCATGTAAGGATTGTGTTGGGCCCAATGAGAGGCCCAAACAGTGACCCAAACGGTAGCACCGTCATGGCACAGTCTTCGAGACTATGTCAAGCGATGGTATCGCCAGTCTAGGCGGTTGTACCACCACTAGCAAGGTGCCAAGTGATGGTACCGCCTAGCATAACCCCCTAGGCGGTGGTACCGTCTAGTGCAGTGTTAGTATCAGACTGACATTGGCGGTGGTACCTCTTAGTGTCGACCCTGATCCCAACAATTGGTATTAGAGCATTGTATTTCTCATTTGGTTTAACACCTAAGAGAATTGGCTCTTTTCGGCTTTCAAGAGGGTCACTCTCTCATTCGTCCTCCCTTTTTTAATGGGACGGACTACACTTATTGGAAAACTCGAATGAGAGTTTTCTTGCTTTCATTGAATCTTGATTTATGGCACATAGTCGAATTTGGTTTTCGAATGTCTTCTCTTCCAATGAACCATTGGAATGATTTGGAGAAGAAGACTTTCTCTTTAAATACAAAGGCTATGAATGCCTTATTTTGTGCCTTAGATAGAAATGAGTTTAATCATGTTTCTTTATGCGAAACTGCACATGAGATTTGGCACATACTAGAAGTAACTCATGAAGGTACAAATAGAGTAAAAGAGTCTAGAATCAATCTTTTGATGCATGATTTGGACTTTTTCGAATGAAACTAAGAGAGACTATTGGAGACGTGTACACCCGTTTTACTAATGTCGTCAATAGTCTAAAAGGACTTGGTAAAAGTTTTTCGGATTTTGAACTCGTTAACAAGATCTTAATATCACTTTCTAAAACTTGGGAATCAAAAGTAACGGCAATACAAGAAACAAAAAATTTAAATATTTTTCCACTTGAAGAACATATCGGTTCATTGATGACATATGAAATGGTGCGCAATGCACATGATAAACATGATGAACAAAACCACCTTCCAAAGGATAGGAAGGATTTGGTACTTAGAACATTTGAA
>LVTN01004238.1:0-12578 GCA_001649415.1 Musa itinerans | reverse complement strand
TATTGATCGATGGATCGTGACTCAATGACGATGACCTACTACTGAAGTGCTAATACAGTGGACGAACCTACCAATAGAGAACTATGATGACTTGAAGATCAAATTCCCAAATCGTCAGCCTCGAGGACAAGGCTGATTTGAAGAGGGTGGGTCTGTTAGGACTCTAGCTAGGAGAGTCCTAATTGTGAGAGGCATTCATGTAAAACCTACCTAAGCCGACCCCTATTAAAGAGGTAAAGAGGTCGGCTAGGATTAGGAGGTTATTTTTTAGAGAAGAATTAGGAGTTGTAAAGGAATAGGAGTCTTGAGTAGGAGTCCTATTAGGAGTTGGGGTTTGGAAGACCTATAAATAGCCATGTATTCCTTCTCTTTTGATAAGCAATAGATGAATCTTTTCTGTAGCCTTTGAGTAGCACTTAGAGGGAGGAACCCCCTATAGAGTTCCAAGGAGGCCGATCCCCTAAAGAGATCAACCCCAAGTTTAGAATCTGCAAGGGTTCTAACATCTTCTCTTCCAATGAACGATTGGAATGAGTTAGAGAAGACTTTCGTTTTAAATGCCAAGGCTATGAATGCCTTGTTTTATACTTTAGGTAAAAACGAGTTCAATCAAGTATCTATTTGTGAAACGGCTTTTGAAATTTAGCACACACTCGAAGTTACTCACGAAGGCACTAATAGAGTAAAGGAGTCAAAAATTAATCTTTTAATCCATACTTATGAGTTGTTTCGAATGAAATCAAGTGAGACTATTAGAGACATATACACCCGATTTACAGATGTCATCAATGGTCTAAAAGGACTTGGTAAATATTTCTCAGATTTTGAACTTGTTAATAAAATCTTAAGATCCCTTCCAAAGAGTTGGGACTCTAAAGTAACGACCATTCAAGAGGCTAAGGATTTAAATAACTTTCCTTTCGAAGAACTAATTGGGTCACTAATGACCTATGAGATAACTTTGCTCATGAAGAGCTTGAGAACAACCTTCTAAAGAATAGGAAGGATGTGACACTAAAACTCAAGAAGACCACTTGAATGAAAATTCAAGTGATGAGGACTATGATGATGACTTGGCTCTCTTGACAAGAAAGTTCAAAAAATTCATAAAAATGAATAAATTTAAAATGATACTAAAAATAAATTTGAATCCAAGAAAAAACAAGTCATACGCTATGAATGCAAGAAGCTGGGACATTTCAAAAGCGAATGTCCCTAAGCAAAGAAAAAACAACCAAAGAAGAAGAAGGCTCTTAAAGCAACGTGGGATGACTTAAGTGCATCAGAAGAAGAGGAACAAACCAACACTGAGCAAGTTGCTCACTATGCGCTAATGGCTATTGGAGATGAGGTAAGCAGTTCATTAGATGCAAATTTATCTTTTGATGAATTACTAAGTGCTTTTCATGATTTATTCGATGAATGTAAATTAGTTAGTAAAAAATATAAATTGTTAAAAAAGGAGCATGCTTCTCTTGTTAGTGATTTTGATAGACTAAAAATTGAGCATGATGATAGTTTAGCTCCTTGCACAAAATGCCATCAATTAGAAACGCTAAGAAAGGAAAACTTACTACTCAAAGAAACCTTAGAAAAGTTTGAGGTTGGTAGCAAGTCCTTGAACATGATATTTGCCAATAAGGGTCACGTTCATAGAAAAGACAGAATTGGATTTATGAGTAGCTCTCACCAAAATCCAACTACCTTTGTTAAAGGCCCTACCTTACATGTTTCACCCCGAAATAAATGTAAATTTTGTTACAAATTTGGACATGTTACGTATAAATGTCCATTTAAGAGATATAGTCCACATAATAAATTGATTTGGGTTCCTAAAGGAACCTCAAATGACCCAATACAATATGATAAGTTGCGTAGATTGATTTTTGAGGCACCCGAGGTCAAATGGGTACCTAAAAATCATCATTTTTTGTAGAAATGTTTATTGTCACAAGCTAGGAGCAAGAGATGGTACCTTGATAGTGGATGCTTAAGGCATATGACTAGAGATCCATCTCAATTCTCTAAGCTCACTAGCTTAGACGAATGATATGTCACCTTCGGAGACAACAATAATAGTAAAATCATTGGCAAATGAACCACAGGTAACAAATCCAACTTCTTTATTGAAGATGTGTTATTGGTTGATGGCTTAAAACATAACCTTTTGAGCATTAGTCAATTGTGTAATAAAGGATACATCGTTAAATTTGAATCCATTGCTTGTATTATTGAAAAATCACACAAAAATACATCTATGATTGCCCTAAAATAAAATAATGTATAAACTATCGACATTGATGATCTTTATAATGAAATGTGTTTTTCGATTTTGAATGATGATGCTTAGCTTTAGCATAGGAGATTAGGTCATGCTAGCATGAAACTAATATCTCAAATCTTATCTAAAGAACTTGTAAGAGGAGTTCCTCACATTAAGTTCATTAAAGACAGTGTGTGTGATGCATGTTAACTAGGAAAACAAATAAAAGGTAGTTTCAAATCAAAGAACCAAATAAGCACCTCTAGACTATTGCAATTGATCCATATTGACTTATTCAGACTAATTGCTACATCAAGCCTAAGGACGTGATCACGGTGGTGAATTTCAAAACTGTGATTTCTAAGATTTTTGTGAATCTAATGGATACAATCATAATTTTTGAAATCTAAGAAATCCTCAACAAAATGGAGTAGTAGAAAGAAAAAAATAGAAACTTACAAAAAATGGTAAGAACCATGTTAAACGAATATAGCCTACCTAAATATTTTTGGGCCGAAGCCATAAATACAACATGCTATGTCATGAATAAGGTTTTGGTAAGACCATTACTTTCCAAAACTCCTTATGAGTTGTAGAACAATAAAAAACCCAACATTTCATATTTTAACGTTTTCGGGTGTAAATATTTTATCTTGAATGAAAAAGATGTCTTAGGAAAGTTTGATGCAAAATCCGATGAAGGGATTTTTCTTAGCTATTCTTCTATTTCTAAGGCCTTTCGTATCTTTAACAAAAGAACTTTAGTTATAGGAGAGTCTATTCATGTTGTTTTTAATGAAGTTTCTGGAGTTAAGAAAAATGATTTTGATGATCATCTTAATTTTGATGCTTTAAATTTAAATGAAACCCTTTCTCTATCTAGCAACTTGGATGCATGTTCTTCCGAAACATCCTTACCTAAGGAATGGAAGTACATAGATGCTCATTCTAAGGAGCTAATTATAGGAGACACATCAAAAGGGGTTCAAACTCATTCTTCTCTTAAGAATTTTTGTGTTAATGCCACATTTCTTTCTCAAATTGAGCCTAAATGCATTGACGAGGCCTTGAAAGATGATTCATGGGTTATTGCAATGCAAGAAGAGTTGAGCCAATTTGAGAGAAATGAGGTATGGAAGCTTGTTTTGAAGCCAAATGACCATTTAGTTATTGGTACTAAATGGGTCTTTAGAAACAAGCAAGATGAATATGGTATCATGGTTAGAAACAAGGCTAGATTAGTGGCCAATGGTTTTAACCAAGAAGAAGGTATTGATTATGAAGAAACCTTCACTCCTATGGCACGATTAGAAGCCAAATTGATGCTCCTTGTCTATGCTAGAAGTAATAATTTTAAGTTATTTCAAATGGATGTTAAAAGTGCTTTCCTTAATGACTTTATTTTTGAAGAAGTTTAT
The DNA here is from genome assembly GCA_001649415.1 of Musa itinerans. Taxonomy (NCBI): domain Eukaryota; kingdom Viridiplantae; phylum Streptophyta; class Magnoliopsida; order Zingiberales; family Musaceae; genus Musa; species Musa itinerans. The sequence goes on along the minus strand of LVTN01004238.1, from coordinate 8,897 downwards.
GTTTAACAACCTCCCGGATTTGAGATTAATAATCTTCCTAATCATGTGTTTAAATTGACTAAAGTTCTCTATGGATTGAAACAAGCCCTAAGGGCTTGGCTTGGTATGAGAGACTTAGCTTATTTCTTATCCAAAATAAGTTTCTAAAGGTAAGGTCGATACTACATTGTTTATTAAGAATTTTGAAAATAATTTTTTTATTATTTAAATTTACGTTGATGATATTATTTTTGGTTCTACAAATGAATCTCTATATGAATTGTTTGCCAAGAGTATGAGCCTAGAGTTTGAAATGAGTTTAATGGGGGAACTCACTTTGTTTTTAGGCTTACAAATCAAACAACTTAGTAATGGTACTTTTCTTAGTCAAACAAAATATGCATTAGACTTGCTAAAATGATTTAATATGGAGAGTTTAAAGGCTACCAATACTCCTATGAGTACCTCCACTAAGTTAGACATAGGACGAAAGTGGAGAAAGCTTTAATCAAAAAGCTTATAGAAGTATGATAGGTAGTTTACTATACCTCACCGCGATAAGACCAGATATCATATTTAGTGTAGGACTTTGTGCTAGGTTTCAATATAATCTTAAGCTATCTCATCTTAAAGTAGTTAAAAGAATCTGTAGATATCTTAAAGGAACTACTAATCTAGGATTATGGTATCCAAAATTCAAAAGCTTTGAATTAATTACTTATACTGATGCGGATTTTGGTGGATGTAGATTAGATAGAAAAAGTACATCCGGAACATGTCAATTCTTAGGTCATGCACTTGTCTCTTGGTCTTCCAAGAAACAAAACTCGATTACACTATCTATGACCAAAGCCGAATACATAACAGCTAGTGCATGTTGAGCACAAGTTGTATGGATGAAAAATACATTAGAAGATTATAGAATTTATCTTAAGAATATTCTCATAAAATGTGATAACACAAGTGCAATATGTTTAACAAAAAATCCTATTCAACACTCTAGAACTAAACATATTGACATTAGGCATCACTTTATACAAGATCATGTTAATAATCATAATGTAATCTTAAGAATTCATTGATACGAAACATTAATTGACCGATATCTTTACAAAACCTTTAAATGAAGAATAATTTAATTTCATTAGAAGAGAGATAGGCATGTTAAATTGTTCGAATGCATGAGTTGTTATATATATTTTTTGGACTATTTTTATGTATTTCATGAATGGAGCTTTCATGAATTTCTATCGAATCAAGTTTACTCCAGACCCTTGCTCCATCACGTAATGATGTTTGATACATTTAGTCCCTTCACCCATTGAACTTATTGACAAATACATCTTTCATGGATAAAACTATTATGAATTCTTATCGAGAAATGGATTTAATGAAGTTTTATTCATGGATTTCTTTTTATCCTTTCTCATGAATTCTTCCTTACTCTTCTAATGAAAGAAGTTTTATGAATTTTTAGTATGTGATGATCACTTGCAAGAATGGGGATTTGAATTTACATGAACATCTTGATCATTTCCATGAATCCGTTCTCTTTGTTAAAATTGTAGTATGTTTCAATGAAACTCATTTATTGTTTTTAACTTGATTCAAATTATTTCACAAATTTGGTTCTTAGTGAATTTCCTCCTTACCTTCCTTCTTCCTCATGCAAAGTTTTGATGACAAAGGGGGAGAAGTTGATGGAATCTCTCTCTTTAATGTTGAGAACTTTTGAATTATTCTCCTTTTTGTTGATGACAAAGGGGGAGAAAAATACCAAAATGTGGTAAATTGATGACAAATTGGCATTATAAATATATGCAATGTATATTATCATAAATGCTTATCATAAATACTTGTATGTTTTGTGAATGCTTAGAATATACTTGTATGTTTTGCAAATGCTTGAAATATAATTAGAATCGTCAAATACATTGCAACATATTGCAAATGCTTGGAACATATCAAAATGTATTTCATATGCATTATAGATACTTGAAATGTTTCATGAATACTTGATAATTGTCTATCATAAGGTATCATGAGCTTAACTTGCTATTTACAAATGATATCATGGAATGATGAATTGCTATCTTTGTCATCTTGCTATATTTGAAATTTGTATTATACTTGAAAATGATGATTGTCTATCATCATTAGACTTGAAAATAGATATCAAGCCTTGACATCATTTTTATAAATACGTGGCATCGTATTTTGAATTGGTAAATCATGATAAGTATCATGATGTGCATGTTGATAAGTTTAAATGAACTTAACTTATCGATTTGATGCTTGAATTCAAGAATATATTTTCTCAAGTATGACATATAGATAGGGGGAGTTAAGGTTAACTCCGTCATCAATTGATTGTCATCATAAAAAAGGGGGAGATTGTTAAATCTCAGATTTTGATGATGAAATCAATTGATAAATTATTTGATCTAATATATATGTTGGGAAAAGTGTGCAGGATTAACTACAATAGTAGTAAGACATAAAGCAGGTATTGTGCCGGAGTCAAGATCGAGACTTCGTTGGGAGTTCGAGAGTTCGTCGAAAGTCCGGACGTTCGTTGGTAGTTCTCCAGGAACTGACCGAGAAGTCCAGGAGCTTGCCAAAGAAGCTCATCGGAACTCACCAAGAAGATTATCGTAAAGTCCAAGAGCTTGCTAGGAGTCTGCTGGAACATTACCGAGAGATCGTCGGAAGTTCGTCGAAAGATCACCGGAAGCTCGCCGGAAGAACAATTGACGTACCGGAACAAGAAGGCTTTGTTAAATATCTTAATTATTGTAGTTAGACCATAAATTGAGTTAGGATTGGGAGGTAATCCCACTAACTTAGTTAGGGGCCAACTAGGCCCTTAATAGAGCTGAATTGGGCTGGTTGAACAGCCCATTCAACACTTGAAGTCACGGCCAGTAGTGGCATCGCCATGGCTGACGGTGGCACTGCTTGGTACTCGGTCTCCCAAGTGCTCTAGGCGATGGTACCGCCCAGATTGGGTGGTGGTACCACCCAGACTAGGCAGTGGTACCGCCGATAGTTAATGCTACCAGCGGTGTTACCACCCCTGTCAGGCTGTGGTACCACTAGAGCTCGATCTCCGAGCTTTATCAGGCGGTCATATCACCCAGACTAGGCGGTGGTACCGCCCAATAATGGCGGTGGTACTACTAGTATTCCAAAATCCGGGGATGTGACACTTTTTGGATCCAATTTTGAGGCCATTGGGGCCTATAAATACCCCACCCTTTTCTGCATTAAAGGGCATGAAAGTATTGGCATAATTTTGAATTTTTAGAGTGTTAAAGTGTTATAAAAGTGCTAGAGTCCTCCTCCTCCCTTTCTAAGTGTTGAGATCATTCAAGAGAGGTGTAAGACTTGTAAGGGTTATCTCCTAAACCTATGAAAAGGAGAAAGCACTGTAAAAAGGTGGTTGGTCTTTACCTATTGAAGGAAAACCATTAGTAGATGCCAATGACCTTGACGGAGGAGGAATCAGAAGTGGATATAGGTCACAATGACTGAACCACTCTAAATTCTAGTTTGCTTTTCTATTTGTGCAATTTACATTACTGCAAACTTCCTTAACCTTCTCTTTACACTCTTACAAGTTCAATATCTTTCTAAAATGGATTGAATCGAAACGAATATTTCTCAAAATCAATGATTTTTTTCGCTGCACTAATTCACCCCCGTCTTAGTGCCGCTCTTGATCCTAACAGAGGGAAGCCCTTCGATGAAGTCCATTGATATATTAGTCCATATTGAGTTTGGGACGGGTAAAGGTTGCAGCTTTCTGGGACTTGGCACTATCTTGCTTTTATGTTACTGACATACATCACATTGTGCCACAAATATAGCAATAATATTTTTCATCCCTACCCAATCAAAATTTTGCTTAATTCTCTTATAGGTTCTAAGGAACCTGGAGTGTCTGGCCGTAGGTGTGCAATGCATCTCTTGAAGGATGGTTTTTATGCAAGTAGAATTTGACACAAGCACAATGCGTTCCTTATAGCGTAATTCTTTTGAGTCCCAACTGTAATGAGCCACGGAGCTTGGTGTTTCCTCTAATTTTTTTATGATCTTACTGGTCTTCAGATCTTCCTGCCATTTCCTCTTAATATCCTCAAGGAAGTCGCTGGTCGGAAGTGAAACAGTAAAAAATTTAGCTTGCTCGGGTAGCCGCGAAAGCGCATCTGCAATAACATTATCTTTCCCCTTTTTGTAAGTTATTTCATAATCATATCCAAAAAGCTTTGTTACCCATTTTTACTACTCGGGGGAAGATATCTTCTACTCCAAGAAATATTTTAGGCTTTTATGGTCGACCTTGATTTGAAAGCGTTGCCCGATCAAGTACGATCTCCACTTGGCCACCGCATGCACAATCACGAGCATCTCCTTGTCGTAAATAGTCATCTTAAGATGGGAAGGAGATAATGCCTTACGGGTATAATCGAGGGGGTGGCCATCTTACATTAGTACATCACCAATTCCGACTCCAGAGGCATCGACTTCAATAACAAAAGTCTTGCCGAAGTTGGGTAGCACTAGTACGGGCGTTGTCGTCATTGTAGCTTTAAGTTCGTCGAAGGCAGTGGTGGCTTTGTCTGACTATTGGAAAGCATCTTTTTTCAGCAAGAAAGTAAGGGGTGTACTGATCTTTCCATAGTTTTTCATGAACTTATGGTAGTAGCTTGTTAAACCTAGAAAGCCATATAGCGATTTTATGTTCCTCGGGGTCGGCCAATTCTGCATTGCTTCAAATTTGGAGAGGTCCACCACCACACCTTCCTATGATATGATATGCTCAAGATATTCCACCATATGTTGAAGAAAGCTGCACTTCAATTTTTTGACAAAAAAAACGTGTTCCCGCAAAATTGTCAAAACAAGTCGTAAGTGCTGAAAATAACTTTCAAGAGAAGGGTTGTAAATAAGGATATCGTCAAAGAAAACTAGCACAATCTTACAAATTCGATATAGCCTAGTATTTGCTGGAGGTTTGCTCGGAAGAATTGGTATACAATGATCATGCCGACGGGTAGGAGGTAGGTTACGCGGTTTGTCAAATATATCTAAAAATTCAGTAAGCAAAGGAAGTAGGTTTGGATCTTCAAATTCTATTGGTTCACCCTTAGTTTGCTGCTCAAGCTATACCAAAAAGCTACTGCATGCTTTGTGCAAAACATTCTCCATTCATTGTGTGCAAATCGTCATTATGTCGACCCCACGTTTCCCGTGCAGTATTACTTGTTTCCCCTTACTATAAAATTTCATGATTAGTCTCACAAAGTTCCAGAAAATATTACCTAATATCATCAGCTATTCGACGCCAAGCATAGCCTCATAATCATCAAGAGGGAGGAGGAAGAAATCTATAATTATCTGTTGGTCCTGCAGCAACAGTTTTACTTGCGGGCACCTACGATCAAACTTCAAAATTCATCCGTCGGTGACCTTAACGTCAAACCTGTTGCAATTCACGATAGATAAGGCCATCTATACAGTAACCTTGCTGTTCATAAAATTATTAGTGCTCCCGGTGTCAATAAGAACGGTGATAGGTTGTTGCTTCAGAAGTCCTTCCACTTTCATCGTTTATGGGTTCGCGTAACCGGCAAGGGCATGCATTGTAATATCAACCGGCTACTGTTCTTCATCCGCAACCTCTTCCTCATACTCCTAGACCTCCTCCTCCATCTATTCAAGAGGTTCAATCAGTAGGAGGCGGCCCCTTTTGCAGCGATGATCGTAGTTCCACGGCTCGTCGCAATGCCAACAAAGACCCTTTGCTCATGGGTCACGTAGTTCTTCTTTTGTCAATTATTTTTGGCAGTGAAGGATGGATAGGAGCAGAAGGAGGTTTATATGCCATAGGCCTAGGAGAGGTTCTCATCCTCCAAGCATCTTGGTTGAGCCATTCTTCTTATATTCAGGAGAAAGAAATTGCAGCTATCATGGTACGGGATTGCCATGCCTTAACCTCCCATTTTATCTCTGGCTTGAGTCTTTCAATGAATGGTCCTAACAATTGATGGTTAGTCCAATCACGAGCAAGATAGGATAGCTTCTCAAACCTGGTTTGATACTCTTGAATCATAGAGGTTTGTCAAATCTTTGCGAGTTGGCTATCGATATTTTCATACTTCGTAGGTCTGGAATGATTCAGCTGTGCGTTCTTAAATTGATTCCACGTTGAAGCCCCATGATTGTATTCCAACCAATTGTACCATTAAATAGCATCTCTTTCAAGGTCGATGATCGGAATTTCCACCATAGCATCATCTGACGTTCGGTAGTAGCGAAAGTAACGTTCGGCATGCGAAATCCACCCTGCCGTGTCTCCTTCTTCCCATCGTGGGAAGTACACCCTCATGCATGGCTGAAGCATGTTCAAGGGCTGTCCCTCCTTCTCTGGAGGTATCTCTAAACTCTCTCCTTGATAAAATTTGGTTGGACTCAGCGGTTGTCCAATTCTGAATTTTGCAACCAAAGTGCGCAATTTGTCCTCCAAGCACGATTCAATACGAGATTCCAATGCTTCAAATTTGGCATCAATTGGATGTTGAGAAGCCATAGCATATGCTTGTAGATCAAAGATGTCCCTATCTTTTTTCTATTGATGGGCTAATGCATGGGGTGGTGGAAAGTTCGGAAATTTGAGGATCATAGAAAGGTACTACAGCAGGCTTTTAGTCTAAAGTGTAGCAGGTTGGACGTAAAAGGTTAGTGGTTTATTTTGAGAATTTTTTGATGAAACTAAAAGAAAATCAGTTGTTATGAAGTTCAAAGCTATCATAAAAATTTTGTAGAGATTCGGATAGAAAAAACGCAGTAGAAAGATCGAACAAACTGTGCTATGCGGTTAGAATTATGCGATGCATCTTTCATCGTAGAGATGAAAACAATGCAATAACAAGTTTATGCAGCAATATAGGAACAACTTTTTTAGATTTTTGAATAAGGATAACTAAATTGCAGCAGCAGTAAGGTAGGAAACTAGAACCCATTGTAATTCATGGGGAGATGAAAGGATGATCCGCGGTGGTGGAGATGACAGCGAAATTTGACAACAATATTTTAAGCAATTGTGGGAATTGCTTTGGGTGGTTGTGGTGTTAGGAATGGGGTTGGCACTAAGAGGGGGGGTGAATTAGTGTAGCGGTAAAAATTATGTCTTCAAAACTTTTCGTTTCGATTAAATCTGTTTACGTTGAAAACCGATTTCGGAAACTTAACTTGAAAGCGTATGGAAGTGCGTAGTGGATGTAAAGCAAGTAAAGTGGTTTGCAATTAAAGTAAATTGCTCAAAGAAATGCAAACCAAATTTTGGAGTGGTTCGGTCGTCGTGACCTACATCCACTTCGCCGATTCGTCTTCCGTTGAGGCCACCGGTATCCATAATCGATCTTCTTTTAATAGGCGAAGATCAACCTCCTTCTTACACCCCTCTTCTCCTTTTCATAGGTTTAGGAGTCAACCTTTACAAGCGCACACACTCCTCTCTAAATAGAATTCTAAGTTTAATCTAGAGGAGGGATTTCTCAAGTGGTTTCTACAGCCTTTTCTCACTTTAAAACTCTTTGTGCTTGTGTATGTTAACCAGAGATAAGAGGGTATTTATAGGCTTCAAGTTGATTCAAACATAGAGCTTAAAAACATCTCATCTCGGGTTTCCTAGGTACGGGTGGTACCACCGCTTGTGCTGGGCAGTACCACCGCTAGTGTCAGTTTGACACTAACACTGTGTTGGGCGGTACCACCGCCTGGGAGGTTATGTTGGGCGGTACCATCGCCCAGACTGGTGGTACCACCGCCTGACAGTCTCGGAGACTATGCCATGATGGTGTCACTTCTTGAGACACTGTTTGGGCCTCTCATTGGACCCAACACAGTCCTTACATGGGCCCAGCCAGTCCCTAATTGGGTTGGCCCAAATCCAAACCCAATTATGTGCTAACTATGAAATCTAAGACATTTGCTAAGCTAAACAAGTCCCTATGTCTTAGTTTCTTCCGGCAAGCTTTCGGTGATCTTCCGACGATCTCTCGACAATGTTCCAGCAAACTCTCGCCAAGCTACTGGATTTCACGATGATCTTCTTGGCGAGTTCTGACGAGCTTCTTTGGCAAGCTCCTGGACTTCTTGATAGAACTTCCAATGAACGTTTGGACTTCCGACGAACTCTCGAACTCCCAACGAAATCGCATCCTTGACTCTGGGACTTCATTTTGTTTTATGCCTTGCTATCATAGTTAATCCTGCACATGTAAAAACACACTTCAATTTAGACAATTAATACTAAGCATTAATGATGTTTTTTTGGCATGTCATTGGTCCCTTGACGCTTCGTCCGATTCTTCGGCGCATCGTCCTCTCTTGCGGCCTATTGCCCAATTGGCCAGTTGACTTTGTAACTCCGATTTCCTTGGCACAATATCTGCTCTTCTTGGCTCGAAGCCTTCTGTCGATACGTCGACCGATCCTCCGGCTCGACGTCCAATCTTCTGACATGTTTTCCTCCGACACAACATGATTCTCCCTACTTTAATTGTCTCATCCTAATCAAAGCATCCTGCATCACTCAAAATGTAGATTAAATCATAAACACTTATCAATTGCTTTCATGATCAAAATTCGAGATTCAACAATCTTCCCCTTTTTGGTGATGACAACCAATTGATGACCGAGTTAACCTTAACTCCCGGAGTTTAAACAAACTCCCCCTATCAATATACCATATTGATAGAACTCTTGGATTCAAAAATCCAAGCAAACATGTCATGATAAAATTATGCATAACATCAACATACTTTTCCCCCTTTGTCATCAACAAAAAGGAGAAGTACAACTATCTATGTGTTTGGAATAAATTACATTTCAAATCATTGCAATATAATCTT
>LVTN01004237.1:0-12586 GCA_001649415.1 Musa itinerans | reverse complement strand
ATAATGAGACCAATTCGCTTTTAAACACAGACCATAAATATTCTCAATCATAGATTACTTGAGAGGGACATCGGAATAACCGAATATATCAATGTGCTATATATTCGTCCGTATGATGTAGGCGGCTAGTCTTATAGTTGCTCATGTGTTGACACTAGGGGTATTGCGTATATGCTTATTGGAGAATGAGTTCACTGAATAATCCGCTTACGGAATGCTGGTTAGTTAATGATATTTAATCACCAGACAATGATTCCGTAGTCCTAATTGTGTATCCGGTCCTTAGACTTGAAACACTAAGGATGTCTTGTTTGAATACTCTATCTTTGGATATCAGAACTAGTCAATAATGTAGTAATAATGATTTTTTTTAATAGTACTTCCGGAGCTAAGTTTGTGGGCTAGCATATACAAGCATTCATCTCACAAAGAGATTAATTTTCACAAATTCTCTTGAAGTAGTTACCCAAAAGATAATTGCGTTCTAAGAGTGTAATTATATTAAAATATGTAATGGAATCATCGAGACAAATCTAAGCTCCAGGACAACTATTAAAAACTATAATTGGTTCAAACCAAAATTTGCAGACACTTTCAATCAAATAAAGCAATTTAAGAATGCCAACATCATGCCTTTAAAGTTAGACTTCTTTAATGATAAGGAATTGGTTTTATTCTTGCCCAAGTATTACACAAGGAGAACTAGTCAATAATGTAGTAATAATGAATTTTCTGAATAAAGCTTCTGCAGCTAAGTTTGTGGACTAGCATATGCAACCATTCATGTCACAAAGAGATGAATTTTCACAAATTATTTTGAAGTAGTTGCCCAAAAAATAATTGCATTCTAAGAGTGCAATTATATGAAAATATGTAATGGAATCATCAAGACAGATCTAAGCTCCAGTACAACTATTAAAAATTATAATTGGTTCAAACCAAAATTTGATTAAAATACAACTGTAGACTTTTGAAATCACAGAGCAAAATAAAGTTAGACTTCTTTAATGACAAGGAATTGGTGATGTTCTTGCCTAAGTATTACACAAGGAGAACTAGTCAATAATGTAATAATAATGAATTTTTTGAATAGAGCTTCTGTATCTAAGTTCGTGGACCAGCATATGCAAGCATTCATGTAGCAAAGAGATGAATTTTCACAAATCCTTTTGAAGTAGTTACCCAAAAAATAATTGCACTCTAAGGGTGAAATTATATGAAAATTGTAACGGAACCATCAAGACAAATCTAAGCTCCAGTACAACTATTAAAAACTATAATTGGTTCAAACCAAAATTTGCAGACACTTCCAATCAAATAAAGCAATTTAAGAATGCCAACATCATGCCTTTAAAGACTACTCAACTAATAACAAAATATGTATACATTCATATATCAAAATCTTATAAGTAAATAACTGAGAAGGTGTTTGCTATTGATTATTTATTGGACAATCAAGAAGGAAAATCCATTATTAGCCACTCAAATATGATCCACAAATCACCAAGACAACGGAAGTTCACATTCAAAACCATACAAGTAGCATTCCACATCTCCTACTTGGCTGCTAAGCACATGGCACTGCTGCATCTCAACCATCATCAAGAGAGCTATTGGATTTCTAGGAGTCTTTTCTCCATGGCTCTAGTGACCAAGGAACTCAAATCCTCAGCAATCCTATTGCAGCATCTGTAAGGCATTGTGTTCAGACCAATCAGCGTGTCAGACAAAAGACAAGGAGACTTCTTGAGAAAGTAAGGAAGTGGGAAGAAGATGGCTGCCCTTGGGAGGAGAATAATCTCATGGCTAAGTAGCATTCACAAGTGCTAGGATGTTCCAAGAGCTCTCAAGGTTGTGAGAACAGGAATTTGGGTTTCAGGTGACGTATTTATCCTCTGTTTAACATTGATATCTGATTTCATGAGACATTGCTAGAGATCTTCACTGATCACAGTGTAATTGCAATTTTAGAGGTAGCAACTCATGCTAATGTAATATGTGGCTCTAACAAGACACAAGACCACCAAAAGAAAAAAGGAATGCCAGGTCCAGCAACGGAACTAGCGGCAGTGACGGGAATACCAGAGAGAATATCGAAGACGACAGCTGAGAAAGGCCGCTGGATGTCAAAGCCTCTCTTGAGAGATCTCGAAGGCAGTAGCCGGCGAAGACCGGCTTGAGGGGTCTTGCCGGAACCAACGGGCGGCGAAGGCTTGGCTAGGGTTCGTCTGCACGAATCGCGACCGCTTCACTTTACCTCTTATTCCCTCGTGTTATATATAGTTTAGCCTTATTGATGCTAATGTAATATGTGGCTCTAACAAGACACAAGACCACCAAAAGAAAAAAGGAATGCCAGGTCCAGCATCGGAACTAGCGGCAGTGACGGAGGATACCAGAGAGAATATCGAAGACGACAGCTGAGAAAGGCCGCTGGATGTCAAAGCCTCTCTTGAGAGATCTCGATGGTAGTAGCGGGCGAAGACCGGGTTCAGGGGGCTCGCCGGAACCAACGGGCGGCGAAGGCTTGGCTAGGGTTCGTCTGCACGAATCGCGACCGCTTCACTTTACCTCTTATTCCCTCGTGTTATATATAGTTTAGCCTTATCCAGTAGACTCGGCCAAACTTAAGCTGACTCGTTTGAGCCGATCGAGTTTAGCTAGTCGACTCGCTTGAGTCAACCGGGTTTAGTGAGTCGACTCGCTTACGTTTTAGTGACAACATATGCTCGCTGAGCAAGTTGTTCATTTCAGGCGATTCCATGAGTAACACTCCCTGCATCAGCTGGTCTACCTAATGACCAGCTCTACTTCTACCTTCGGACAAACTGAGAAGAAACAGATGAAAGGAACAAAAGGAGGAGAAACAAGAACAGCAGATCTCCAAGACGGTGGAATCAAACTGGTCTCTTCTACAGCGAGAACCTGATGTTGAACATCGGGGTGCCGTCGGAGTTGAAGATGCCGAAGTGCTTCTCGTACTCCTTCCCGATCTTCCTGTTCTGGTCGAACAGGTTGAACAAGAACACCTCCACCGCATCGTTCGGCCTCATCCGGGTGCCGATCCCCTGCTTGTACGCCGCTGCCTTCTCGGGCGTGGCGGTGGTGTTCCCCGTGGTCGACCACCCCGTCCCCGTGACCATCACCGGAATGTTGGAGAATCCCAGCTTCTGCAACGCCGCCACCAGGGCGTCCACAGTGGCGTCGAACAGGTTGGTGTAGGCCTTCCCGTCGTCGTGGAACAGAGCCTTGTCGACGCCGGAGAGGACGTAGTTTAAGGCCACCTTGAAAGGTGTTGTCGAAGGGGTTCGTGTTCACCATGAAAGCCGACTTGGTCGATGAGTAGTAGGTGTTAGAGAACAAATATGTTGCGACTGGTGAGTCAGCACAGTTAGGTTCATGAGTCGATGTTGAGAGCTTTCAGTAGGGTGATCTGGACAATGAGGCAGCCGAGCCCTCTGGAAGGAGTGTTGGTTGGCGGTGGTCGGGATCGGGGGTGATTGACAACTCCTCACTGCCGGGTGGATCGTGCTCCCGCACCGAGTCCCTTGTCGTCGGTGAGTGGTCACCCTCCTGCAAAAATGGCCTTCGCCGGGTGGTGTCTGGCTGTGGCCCCTTCGTTTTTCCTTCCCTCCCCCCCCCCCCTCGGTTGGGGCTCAACCATGGGTTTTATACTGTGGCGCGAGGGTTGATGGTGCGTTGATTCAGCGTCGCCGTCGACCCCCGAGGGATGGGACGGCCCTTCTAACCGGCCACCGTTCCAGGACGTGCAGAGTGGCGTCAGATGGCACCGCCCCGAGCTCTCGAGACGGGACATGTGGCCTGTCTTCTTGGCACGAGCTCCTGGGTCGGAGTGTGTGACCTATCTTCCTGGCATGAGCTCCCAGGATGGGGCGTGTGGTGCAGGGCTCTGACTCGGCATGCGGCGTTAGACGACACCGCCCCGAGCTCTCGAGATGGGACGTGTGGCCTATCTTCTTAGTATGAGCTCCCGGGAGGGGACATGTGGCGTGGGGTTCTAACCTAGCATGTGGCGTCGACTGTGACATATCCAGGCTGTCAAAATATGTCGTATCAGTAGGATGATAATGGAGAGAGAGCTATAGGGGGGTGGTGATGGAGGGGGAGGAGGAGCTCGTCACACCGTCTTCTCGTATAGAGGGCAACTAATTAATTTTGAACCATGTTGTCTATGTGTCGGAGAATAATAATCCATCATAATATCATGATAGATATGATAAATATTTTGATTAAATGATAAACAAATCCCAAGTTTAAATTATTAGGAAAAAAAAGACTAATATATTTATGTCCCTCCCAAATATCTAAACTTAGATACATACAATTAAACTTTAATACATGATGTAAGGTTAAACAAAGATGGACAAATTATCAAAAAAAAAAAAATAGTTTTGAGAATTCATATAAAGCTTCCTATTTCTATAAATTCAGACATAACACATTTTCTTGTGTAAAAAAAATATTTTGCTCTAACCTTCGGACCCATCGTGGCTTTCACCTATATGTGCATTTACCTCACCCTCAGCTCGTTAAATCCTCACTCACAGTGTAGGGGCAAACGATGGAGGTGAAGGTATTAGCGATTAGAGACCTACGCATTGAGACACAGGCGACCAAAAGTGTCTCGCTCTCATCGTCCTCACCTGTAGCATAGGCACCCAATGCCAGAGGTATAGACAATCAAGAGTCAACATGCGAAGGCACAGGTAGCAAAGGCTTACATATAGAGCACAAGCTATTAACGATAAAGGTGCATAGGTAAAATTATCTTTTACAAAATGGGTGTTCCGTAAGAATTTTTAAAATGAAAGCGCTATGTTAGAATTTATCAAAACTTAGGCTTTTCTTTATGAATTTATCCAATAGAAATTATACATTGCTGAAATAATAATAAGCACGGGATGAAATAAAGAGGAGCACATGACATTGCGTGACAAGTAATCCTTAAAAAAGAAAAAAGAAAAAAAAGCTGTTAAGAAGGAATTCGATGTATTTTATTTATCAGCTCTAGGCTCACGCGATTAGACTTGATGTAGAAAATTAAACTTTGTTGTATAATGCAAGCCTAAATGTGAAATAGAATTATATATTATGATATCAAAACATATTAGGTAGAATGAGTCTAATTTTTGTTAAGTTCAATTTTGGTCGTTTGAGTTACTTATTGATTTAGAACCAACTAACCTCATTTTCCACTTCTGTCTCAGAAATTTAATTACTAATTTATCCTTATGTGTTTCAGAGCAGTTTTGAAACCTGCTATCGAGCGGTCTCAAAACCTGTAAAATTACGTCAGAGGTATTCCCAATAAAGTTCTTTTGGAACTTAATTCGATTCAAAAGATGCAACTAAGTTTCTTGAGTAAAAAAGAATGTACTCGAAGAGTCGTTTAATAATGAGCATGTGCTTGGTTCCTTTGGTTTGTGTTTTTCTTTACTATGCTTACGAATCGATTTGGCCTTACGCATTATTGAATTGTGTTGTGAGTTTATTTGGCCTCGTACATTGTTGAAATACACTATGGTCTATTCAGCCTTGTGTGTCACGAAGATGTGCTATGGGTCGATTTGGCCTTACGTATTATTGAAATGTGCTGTGGGTTAATTTAGTCTCGTGCATCATCGAAGTGTATTAGTGGCCAATTTAACCTTGCGTGTAGTCAAAATGCACTATAAACCGATTCAACCTCAAGCATATTAAAACATATCTATGGCTGATTCGATCATAGGTGTCCCGATTATTCGCACGTGCAATTGCTCATGCAAGGTGTCATCACCACACTAGTGGGAGTGTGTTCTCGGTTGTTGCACAAAATCTAGCTAGATTTGTTTCTTGATATCTTATCGTATTTGTCTGACACTAGGCTAATTGACATCATTAGAGCCTAAAACATCATAGGAGGATTCTAAAAGATCATATAATGACTCGAATAACTCTTGATCATTTAAATTGTGTCATATTGCTCTCTTCTTGAACCATTCCGAGTAAAATCGAGGTCCCTTTCTATTTTCATCTCGAAAAATCGATGACTAATTTATCTTCACATGCTTTTGAGTGGCCCGAAAACCTACAAGAAGATTGCGTCAAGGACATTCTTCACATAGTTCTTTATGATTTAGAGGATGTGGCTAAGTTTTTTTATTAAAAAAGGATTGACCTTGGGAATGTACATGAGAAGTCTTTTTAGTTGGGTTTCGAGTACAGTTACTTTTGTGGTGTTTGCTAGTTATAAAAAGGGTGATGTGCTGATTGGAGACTTAATTATGGTTATAGCGTATCGAATACGAAACGTGGTAATGTTTGACCTACTCAATCATGTGTTACTAATCACGTGATAATGAGGTGTCGATCACGTGATGTTGAGGCCACCTAACATCAAGGTGTTAGCCACTTGGCGTTGAGGTGTCAACCACCTAGTGTCAAGATATCGATCATGTCATTATTCTCATATTATTTTTTAAAAAAATTAAAGAAATTTATAATAATAAATGGTATACATGACGTTCACATGTGGACTTAAACATAAGATTTATCATTTGTGTAATAATATACTAATCAATTCTATATTATGATATCAAAACATATTAGGTAGAATAAGTCTAATTTTTGTTAAGTTAAATTTTGGTCATCCGAGTTAATTACTGATTTAGATCCAATTTAGGTCTTTTTCTTACTAATTTATCCTTATGTGCTTCACAGCAATTTTGAAACCTACAAGATTGCACCGAGTGGTCTTGAAACATGTAAAATTACGTTGGAGGCATTCCTAATAAAGTCCCTCCAAAATTTAAGTCGATTCAAGCATTCAACTAAGTTTTTCAAGTAGAAAAGGATCATCTACCTGATGAGCCATTTAATAATAGGCATGTGCTTGGTCGCATTGGTTGTGTTTGTCTCCTTATTGTGCTTACGGATCAATTTGGCCTTGCACATTGTGGCTGATTTGGCCTCGTACATCATTGAAATACACTATGGCCTATTTAGCCTTGTGTATCACTAAGATGTGCTATGGGTCGATTTAGCATTATGCATTATCAAAATGTGCTATGAGTTGATTTGGCCTCGTTCATCGTCGAAGTACACTAGAGGCCAATTTATCCTTGTGTATAGTCGAAATGTGCTATGAGCCAATTCAGCCTCATTCATGTCAAAGCATTTCTTTAGTTGATTCGGCCACAAGTGAGAAGGCTTTTTTTAATGGGTTTCGAGTACTGTTATTATGTGTTAATTATAAAGAAGGTGGTGCGTTTAGTTTCTTTGGGATTTAACTATGATCGTGGTGTATTAAATTTGGGACATGACAACATCTAACCCCCTCAACCACATGTTACTAATCACGTGGTGGTGAGATGTCGACCACGTGGCATCAAGACCATCCAACATCGAGGTGTCAGTCGCTTGGTGTTGATGTGTCAATCACATAGCGTCGAAATATCGATCATATTATTGTTTTCATATCAATTTTTAAAAAATTAAAAAAAATCATAATACTAAATGGCATATATGAAATTTATCATTTGTGCAACAATATACTAATCGATTTTAATATCTCAATCGAGATTATTATGTCATCATCAACACTATGCCCATCGAGATTCAAGCATGACATGTCACCAAACAATCCATCAAATTAATTGGTGATGTAGAGGATATTCCATCAAATTACGTCAAGGATATTCCTAACAAAGCCCCATCAAAACTTGGGTCAATAGGTGATGTAGAGGATTCAACTAAGCTTTCTATTATAAAATGATCGACCTTGGGAATGTACCTGAGAAGGCTGTTTTTAATGGTTTCAGTACTATTATTATGTGTTAATTATAAAGAAGGTGGTGCGCTTTGTTTCTTTGGGATTTAACTATGATCGTGGTGTATTAAATTTGGGACATGGCAACATCTAACCCCCTCAACCAATGTTACTAATCACGTGGTGGTGAGGTGTCAACCACGTGGCATCAAGACCATCCAACATCGAGGTGTCAGTCGCCTGGTGCTGATGTGTCAATCACATAGTGTCGAAATATCGAATATATCATTATTTTCATATCAATTTTTTTTTAAAAAAAAATCATAATATTAAATGGCATATATGAAATTTATCATTTGTGCAACAATATACTAATCGATTTTAATATCTCAATCGAGATTATTATGTCATCATCAACACTATGCCCATCGAGATTCAAGCATGACATGTCACCAAACAATCCATCAAATTAATTGGTGATGTAGAGGATATTCCATCAAATTACGTCAAGGATATTCCTAACAAAGCCCCATCAAAACTTGGGTCAATAGGTGATGTAGAGGATTCAACTAAGCTTTCTATTATAAAATGATCGACCTTGGGAATGTACCTGAGAAGGCTGTTTTTAATGGTTTCAGTACTATTATTATGTGTTAATTATAAAGAAGGTGGTGCGCTTTGTTTCTTTGGGATTTAACTATGATCGTGGTGTATTAAATTTGGGACATGGCAACATCTAACCCCCTCAACCAATGTTACTAATCACGTGGTGGTGAGGTGTCAACCACGTGGCATCAAGACCATCCAACATCGAGGTGTCAGTCGCCTGGTGCTGATGTGTCAATCACATAGTGTCGAAATATCGAATATATCATTATTTTCATATCAATTTTTTTTTAAAAAAAAATCATAATATTAAATGGCATATATGAAATTTATCATTTGTGCAACAATATACTAATCGATTTTAATATCTCAATCGAGATTATTATGTCATCATCAACACTATGCCCATCGAGATTCAAGCATGACATGTCACCAAACAATCCATCAAATTAATTGGTGATGTAGAGGATATTCCATCAAATTACGTCAAGGATATTCCTAACAAAGCCCCATCAAAACTTGGGTCAATAGGTGATGTAGAGGATTCAACTAAGCTTTCTATTATAAAATGATCGACCTTGGGAATGTACCTGAGAAGGGCGGTTAAGTCGAACTTGAACCATATCGTTCGAAATGGGTTGTTCCGTAACCAAAACGGAATCCGACATTAGGGTAAAATCATCAGATTCATCTGAAGATTTACTGCATTTACAGTGATACCAACAACTCATTCATGCCTGGTGTTCTCCAACAACCAGCAGGGATATAATATACATGACCCAGGCGTTTCCTGTAGCTTGTTTCCTTTGCACCACTGAACAAAATGGCTTCACTGTTCCCTGCTTCAATGAATTAATAATCGACTTTCTTGAAGCAGAGTGGGGGCCTATTTGTTTACGTTCGTCCAAAGTTTGAGGCCAAAGCATGCCAACATGTAAATAAAGTTTGATCCCTGTTTTGGAACAGAAGAAGAGTAAACAAATCCAAGAGACTAGGGCAGGTAAGGAGGAGAGCACAAGCAAAACTCCTGTTCCTAACCCTATAATGTAACTATCATCAACTCATGTTTTAAAGCTTCTTAGTAACCTAGAAACAGATCTAAGTTAAATCAAAGAGCACCCTATGTGATCTGCAACAAAGCTAAGTTACATTAGCAAATGGTCCTACTTTTACTAAGAAGTAAACAAACTATTTTTCACCGGAGAAAAGCCTCTCGGGAAGTCCAAACCCGTTGTATATCATGATGATTTACCAAAAGAAAAAGCAGCAAAGTTTTTACCAGAGAAATATCTTTTGTTGAAGTTTTACTGCAGAGCATCCCGAATTCTGAAAATCCATGAAATGTTCTAAAAAAGTCAGACAACATCGGATGAACCAATTGAAATAATTTATGATGGATGAATCAATCTCATTTATGAGGGAAAAACTAGAAAAAACTATACTAATTTAGAACAAATTACACTAATCATAAACCGAGTAGTTGCACTCAGTAAACATCACTGGTTCATTCATTGCGGACCGGTTCAACCTGTTCAGACTATTATGGACCGAACATGTCTCAGTTGTTAGGAGTGTTTCTAAAATTTTTAGAATTAAGGACATTCTGCAGTAAATTTAAAAAGAGGGACGTTCTATGGTAAAAACTCAAAGTTGGGTCTTCTTCTAAATAAATTGCCCATGCAATTTCAAAGAAAAGATTCTTTGATGTAGTTTACTCTTTTTTCGAAGTTTAGCCACACTGGAAAAGCCACAAGACTGTGGTGCTTGTGTCAGCTTTCCAGTCCTTTCATTCCTTTGTTCTTTGGCTGAGATGGACAGAGATGCCTTTGAGCATATTTCTTTGACATATTCCCCCCACCCACATATGCTGCTACTATCTCTTGTCTCTTTGCTTCACTGTCAGCTGGTGCACTAGAAAACAGGGTGTTCTTTAATGGGATGTGTGAAATCCAGGAGAACCATCCTTTTCTTGAGCACATCAACTCATCCTTACGTCACTGACGAATCTTGTGAGGTCCTGCAACCCTAACCCAATACTGAGCTTCAAACCAGCATGAAGGATCATTAATGATCAATCACCCACCATCCTCAGATCTCAACAAATATTCTCTCCATTGATACTCAACCTTTGCCAACTTATAAACAAAGTAAAAGAGATGGATTGATTAAGTGGTCTTGAGACAAGGATAGAATTTGAGCAGTGTCACCAACCTACATATTTCAGCCGCCAAAATGAGGAGGTTATTTATCCTCAGACAACACAATGACAAAGTCAGAGTTTATACCGAGTCCTCAACTAATAAAGATCTATGTAAATGTAACAAGACAAGTATCCATTGTAGTCTTCAAGATGCAGATATCATTTACTAATCAAAGTTAAAGAAGAAAGAAGATATAAAATAATGAGCTGCAGTATGGTCATATTATGCAAATTTAATGTTGTTCCTCTAAATAGAGAGTTGATCAGAACCAAGGTTTGCAAAAGCTTTGGCATGTCTTGGGATACTTGGTGTGCATGTGAATAAACCAGCAAAAACATGCCCAAAACGGCTCTAGGGTTGTAACATGCAAACTATCCCAAACCAAGATGCTTATACCGCCACAGATCCAACAACGACCGTAGTGAGCCGGAAAATTTCTGAATATATTCCCAAATGAATCAAAATCCAGAATTATATGATCTATGTCCCTCTAACAAGGCAAATAAATAGAAAAAATATCATCTTTTTGGCCGCAAAGATCCAATTTTTATCAAGTTACTCATCAGAACCGATCTTCCCAGATTCAAAGAAATAGAAACCCAATCTCCGATTTCACTGATTTCAAAGAAATCAGTTCTATTCAACCACGAGCGAAATGGACACGACCTAATATACTTTTGATCAAGTTTCAAAATCCTCCCTCTCACCCTACAACTTTTCCGATCAAAACGAACAAGATTTAAACTTCATCAAGCAAAGAAAGACAATAATTACGATCGCCAAAGACCGGGACGAGAAGACCAGAAGAGAGACCAAAAGTTGCAGATTTACCCCAAAAAAAAACCCACGCTTTTCGATCAAAAACCCGAGAGAGAGAGACAGAGAGAGAGATAAAAGGCTACCAAAGGGAACGCAGTCAATCGAAAGAGGGAATCGAGAAGCTTGATTTTCGCCAGGTATTCTCGAATTCACTTGATGCAAGTGAGGAAGCGAGCCAACGGGAGGGTCGACGGCGAGGGACCTGACCGGAATCCGGCGGTCAATCACCGAAGGGTTGGTTCCCGACCTGCACCAAGCGAACCCGAGAGTGTGGCGACGAGAACAGGGTATCGGCGGTGGGTGCAAACAAAGGGGGGAAGGTGGTCCTAACAACCCAATTTGATCGGGGCGTTAATGCTCGCGGACTTGAAGAAGGCGACTGAGGTGGATTTAAGAAGGCCGTGACGAGTCCGCGGCGAAAGGGTAGAATCGTCCATTCGTCCATCGCCGACCCCTTCCGTGTCGGCAGCACGTGCACGTCTCTCAGTCACGTGATCATTCGCAGCATCCTTTTACCCCTCTCTCTCTCTCTCTCTCTCTCTCCGTCCTTTTAAAGCTGGCCCACCTCACACAGCTACACCATTGGCTGAAGGAGGAGGGAAGCATATTTTAAGTCACCGAGCACAACTTATTGGTTGATTACGTTCGATACATACGTTTTTTGTTTGACAGTATGTGTTGCTGATTCTCAAAGTGATTATTGAAATCAGATTGTGACGACGAATGCCGATCAAAATTTGCTCCCACTAATTATACATTCTTGTTTTTTCGAACTAATCTTTTATTGCAATTCGGTTCGAATCCAAGATTCAACAGGGAATCATAACGACCAAAATGGATGATTTTGGTTCGATTCCAAATCGATTTAAAAAAAATTAAAATTAAATATTAATAAGGTGTAAATCTTAATTAGGTCACAAACTCCTAAACTACCTGCCAATTCAGAATTAGAAACTTGGCTCTTTAGCTTATCTTAATGATATTAGTTAGTTTTACTAATAAAATTATAAAAATAAATTATAAAAAAATAATTTTATTATTTTAGTTGATGGTGATAGATAACGTCATCACTAGATGTCACAAGTGGTTATTGTAGATAAGAAGAGTGATGACGAGAGGTAAGGATTGCTCTGCATTTGTATTGGCATTGATGTAGTCAGTTACCGAACTGTCACGGACTTAGCTGGTTTTG
>LVTN01004234.1:0-12653 GCA_001649415.1 Musa itinerans | reverse complement strand
AGATCAGTCGTTTATATTGAGAATTTTTTGACAAGACTAAAGGAAAATCTACTATTATGAAGCGTCAAAGCTATCATAAAAATTTCGTAGAGATGAAAACTTTGTGACGAAAAGTTTATGCAGCAATATAGGAATAAATTTTTTTTTGGTTTTTCGAATAAGGATAACTAAATTGCAATAGCAGTAAGGTAGGAAACCAGAACCTATTGCAATTCACGATGAGATCAAAGGATGATCTGCGATGGTGGAGATGACGGCGGAATTTGGCGATGATCTTTTAAGCAATTGTAGGAATTGCTTTGGGTGGTTGTGGAGGGCTGATGGATGGCTGTGGAAGGGCAACGAGATGCCAAGAATGCTGCTCTAATACCAGGTGTTAGAACCCTTGCAGATTCTAAACTTGGGGTTGATCTCTTTAGGGGATCGGCCTCCTTGGAACTCTTTAGGGGTTCCTCCCTCCAAGTTGCTGCTCAAAGGCTGCAGAAAATATTCATCTATTGCTTATCAAAAGAGGAGGAATACATGGCTATTTATAGGGCTTCTAAACCCTAACTCCTAATAGAACTCCTACTCAAGACTCCTACTTCTAACCAACGCCTAATAGGACTCCTACTCAAGACTCCTATTCCTTTATAACTCCTAATTCTTCTCTAAGAAACAACCTCCTAATCGTAGTCGGCCTCTTCCCCTCTTTAATAGGGGTTGGCTTATATAGGTTTTACATGAATGTCCCTCTCAATTAGGACTCTCCTAGCTAGAGTCCTAACATGCCGCCACCCGTTGGCGGTGGCCTATGCGGCGGGGGGCGGGGGCGCTGCCCTTGCCTATGGGCGGTACCGCCGCTACAGGTGGGTGCCCCCGCAGGCGGCTCTATTCGCGAGCGAGCACCGTCGCACCTACGGGTGCCTCTGTTGGGGCTCGTGCGCAAGCCCAGCGGTGGCAGGCTCGCCTGCGCCAGCGGGCAGTTTCCCCCGCAAGCGCCGCCCCTTGCGGTGTAGTGCCCGCCCCTACGGGTAGCACTTCTGGCAGCCTGCCTGCAGTAGGCCACCGGTCGCCGGCAGCCAACAACCAGCCGCCTGCACGCAGATGGCCAAGGCTGCAAGCAGCCTTCGGCCACTTTTGCGTGGGCAGAAAGGGCAGCAACAATTGCTGCCCCTTCTCACCTTTGTCGTCAACAACGATCTTGACGACAAAATTCCTCCAAAAACACAACACACGTACTTCAAAATCGATATTTTGTATAAACAACCTGGCTCTGATACCATTGTTGGGAAATCTCTGGGGGCGATATCACATGCGCAGTAGAAGAACAAAGAACAAAATCCCTAATTTCCCAAAAAGATGTTCGTCGTCGTGCGAAGATTGGTGCGAAAAATCCATGAAACTTAAAACTGCGTATAAAGTATATTGTGTTACATAGGAAAATTGTATATCCCTTCTCTAGCAGTGATCCACACAACAGGGCTGCAATGACACTTCAAAACTTCAGGCCTACTCTAAGGTGGAGAGGGGGAGGAGAATAGGAGAGGCAACCAAAAAGCTCTAGCCTATGAACTACTAGTTCTCTACTATTTATGGAGGCCCCCTATCAACTTAACCATAATGTATCCTCCCCTATTATGTATTGAATCTTCATCCAACTACCCAAGCCTCTTAGATTAGTGGATCTCTATCCAGTAATCTCTCATGGGCTCTTATTGGATCTCATCCACAAGATCCAATAATTTAGGGGCTTATTGGATATCCAATAAGATAGGGGCTCCGGCGAATATCTCATATCTGAACCTCTACTCATCGTAATACCTACCATATGTGTGTGACCCTCTAGGCCCAATATCGAGTTGGCTGTGAGTAATACCTATCATAACACATTCTAGCTCAGTGAATTATTATCTTCATAATAATTCACTCGACTTATCGACTACTGATGTACTAGGCCACTACGTCGCAATCCCCAAACGATACAGGGGAATCCAATCCATTAGACCTGTTTGTCCTCAGTTACCATGTACCTATAGTCCCTCATCCATCTAATATCCCAAAGATCATATACCATACATGGTGCTATCAAACCCATACGGTTTCTACTCGAGTCTTGCTCTAATCGGATTCTCCCGAAGAACTCTTTCTCTCTCAATATGAATGACCCTGGCTAGGGATTTGTTTGAGCAAGAACACATGAGACATTCCTCTCATGACACCGAGAGTGGATGATCCTCTATCGGCACTCAACAGCCCTCGTAAGGTTGACTACCACTCCTGAAGACCAATTGTGCTAGATCTAGGACATCCAAACCTATAAGTCTAGTATTAAAGAGTGAAGCACTCATATAGGACATCCTTGGTATCTTAAGTCTAAGGACCAGATACCCCATTGGGACTACAGAATCGCTATCTGACAATAAGGTATCATCAACCATTCAGCATTCCATAAGCGAATCAATCAGTAAACTCATTCCCTAATGAGCACCAGTATTATATCCCTAGTGTCCCCACACAAGCAACTATGAGACCAGCTGCATCCATCATATGGTCGGGTATACAACACACAAGTCTGTCTGATTATCTCGAAGTCCCTTTTGAGTAACCTATGACCGAGATTATTTAGGATCTGTGTTTAAAGGCGAATCAGTCTCATTATTGTGATCTCATCATGATTCGATTCCCATTGCATAGATCCAAGGACATTACAATATATTTATGCATATATGCAACAAGTAATATAAAGTGATAAATACCAAAATAAAATAAGCAAAAAGACTATATGTCAAGTCACACGTGCCATCACTCATGTGATTGGCTTGTAGGGCATATATAACTAGCAGTTGTGAGTTCAAGAGTTTGTCAGAAATTTGGACATTCGATAGCAGTTCTATCGGAATTGACCGAGAAGTCCAGGAGCTCACCAAAGAAGCTCATCGGAACTCGCTAAGAAGATCATCGTGAAGTCTAGGAGCTTGCCAGAAGTCCATTGGAACATTACCGAGAGATCGTCGGAAGTTCGCCAGAAGCTCGCCGGAAGAAACCTAGACTTACAAACTTATTTAGCTTAGTGTATGTCTTAAAATTCGTAGTTAGCACATAATTAGGTTGGAATTGGGCTAACTCAATTAGGGGTCAATTGGGCCTAAGTTTGGGCTATGTTGGGCCAAGTGCAAGGCCCAAATAGTGACCCAACAGGTGGAACCGTCGGTGACCTAGTCTCCGAGGCTATCAAGCGGTGGTACTACCCAAACACAGTCTCCCATACTATGTCAGGCGGTAGTACCGCCCAGTGGCAAGGTGTTAGGTAGTGGTACTGTTAGATTGGGCGGTAGTACCGCCAATATCCCAAAAACCGGGGATGAGACACTTTTAGGCTCCAAGTTTAAATCCACTTAAGGCCTATAAATACCCCTCTCATCCCTAATTAACACACACAAGCATAGAGAATTTAAAAGTAGGAAAACACTATAGTAATTACTTGAGAGATCCTCTCCTCTAATTCTAAGTTTAGAATTCTGTTTAGAGAGGAGTGAGTGCTTGTAAAAGGTTGTCTCCTAAACTTGTGAAAAGGAGAAGAGGGGTGTAAAAGGGTAGTTGGTCTTCGCCCATTGAAGGAAGACCGGTAGCGGAAGCCGGTGGCCTCGAGTGTTGCCTTTTACTTTGCGGAAGCCGGTGGAATCGGGAGTGGATGCAAGTCACGACAACTGAACCATTATAAAATTAGTTTGTTGCCTTTTACTTTGCTGTTTACCTTCATTTTACTTGCTCACTGCACTAGTTCCTTATTACACGCTTAAGAAAGTGTTTTTAAGTTAACATATTTTCGATCAGTTTTCAGTGAACGAATATTTTTACTACTGTACCAATTTGCCCCCCCTCTTAGTGCCAACTCATTCCTAACAGTTGGTATCGGAGCCACATTATTTCTCATTTGGTTTAACACCCACTAGAAATGACTCTTTTCGGCTTTCAAGAGGGCTTTTCTATCGTTCGTCCTCCCATGTTCAATGGGACGGACTACACTTATTGGAAAACTCGGATGAGAGTTTTCTTACTTTTCTTGGATTTAAATTTATGGAATATTATTGAAAATGACTTTCAAAAGTCTTCTACTCCAATGAATGAATGGAATGATTTGGAGAAGAAAACTTTTTCTTTAAATGCTAGAACTATGAATGCTTTATTTTGCGCCTTAGACAAAAATAAATTCAATTGGGTTTCTACTTGTGAAACGGCTTTTGACATTTGGCACATACTCGAAATCACACGCGAAGGCACTAGTAGAGTTAAAGACTCAAATAAATATTTTGATGCGTGATTTGAATTATTTCGTATGGAACCAAGCGAGACTATTGGAGACATGTACACCCGTTTTACAAATGTCATCAATGCTAGTCATATGTGCCCTGCAAGCCAATCACGTGAGTGATGGTATGTGTGACTTGACACGTAGTGTTTTTACTTATTATATTTTGGCATATATTACTTTATATTGCTTGTTGCATATATATATATATATATATATATTGTGATGTCTTTGGATTTGTGCAATGAGAATCAAATCGTGATGAGATCACGATAATGAGTTCGATTCACCTTTAAACACAGATCCTAAATAATCCTGGTCATAGGTTACTCGAGAGGGATATCGAGATAATCGGATAGACTGGTGTACTGTATACCTGTCCATATGATGGATACAACTGGTCTCATAGATGCTCATGTGGAGACACTATGAATACAATACAGGTGCTCATTAGAGAATGCGTTCATTGATTGATCCGCTTACGGAATGCTAAATGGTTGATGATGCCTTATTTTTAGACAGTGATTCTGTAATCCCAGAGGTGTATCTGGTCCTTAGACTTGAGACACCAAGGATGTCCTGTATGAGTGCTCCACTCTTTGATACCGGACTTATAGGTTTGGATGTCCCAGATCTAGCACAGCCGGTCATCGAGAGTGGTAGCCAACCATACAAGAACTATTGAGTGTCGATAGAGGATCATCCACTCTTTGAGTCATAAGAGAAATGTCTTATGTGTTCTTACTCAGACAAATCCCTAGTCAGGGTCATTCAAATTGAGAGAGAAAGAGTTCTCTGGGAGAATCCGATTAGAGTGAGACTCGAGTAGATGAATGAGGGACTATAGGTACACAGTAATTAAGGACAAACAAGCCCAATGGATTGGATTCCCCTGTATCATCTAGGGACTGTGGTGTCGTGGCCTAGTACGTCCACAGTCGATGAGTCGAGTGAATTATTATGGAGATAATAATTTACTGAGCTAGAAGGAGTTCTAATAGGTATGACTCACTGCCAGCTCGATATTGGGCCTAGAGGGTCATACACATATGGTAGGCATTACGATGAGTAGAGGTTCATATATGAAATATTCACCGGAGCCCCTATCTTATTAGATATCCAATAAGCCCCTAAATTATTGGATCCTATGAATGAGATTCAATAAGCACCCATGAGAGATTATTAGATAGAGATCCACTAATCTAAGAGGCTTGTGTAGTTAGATGGAGATCCAATACCCTATAGGGCAGGATCCATTAGGGTTAACTTGATAGGGGGCCTTTATAAATAAGAGGGAATCAGTGATTCATAGGCTAGAGCCTTTTGCTTGCCTCTCTTATTCTCCTCCCCCTCTTTACCTTAGAGCAGGCCTGAAATTTTGAGGAGCGTCGTCAAAGCCCTATTGTGTGGATCACTACTAGAGAGGAGGGCGCTTAATCTCCTTCACCCTCTCGTAGAGATCTGCAAGGATTCAGAGATATACGATCCCCCTAGGTAACATAATCTATCTCACACATGGTTTTCTATTTCGTAAATTTTGTCAACCAATCTTCGCACAATGGCAAACATATCTTTGGGAATTGGGGATTTTGTTTTCTATTCTTCCACTATGCATGTTATATCGCCCCTAAGATTTCTTAACAATCAATAGTCTAAAAGCTCTTGGCAAAAGTTTTTCGAATCTTGAACTTGTGAATAAAGTTTTACTATCACTTTCTAAAAATTAGGATTCGAAAGTAACAACAATACAAGAATCAAAGAACTTGAACCATTTTTCGATTGAAGAACTGATTAGGTCGTTGATGACCTACAAAATGAGGTGCAAGACATGATGAACTTGATGAATATGAGAATAACTTTCCAAAAAACAGAAAGGATTTGGCACTTCGAACAATAGAAGACCACTCGAGCGAAAGCTCAAGTGATGATGGCATAGAACTCCTCACAAGTAAATTTATAAAATTTATAAAACATGAAATTAAAAATAAAAATGAACTTAAAAAGAAAAAACTATCAAAGAACAAGAAAGTACTCAAGGTAACTTGGGATGAAACGAGTGCATCCGAAGATGAGGAGCAAACCGATGAAGACGAAGTGGCGAACTTCATTTTGGTGACTCTCAACAATGAGGTAAACAACTCAAACAAAACTCCTTTAATTTATTTTAAAATTACTTGATATTTTTCATGAGTTATTTTTAATTAGTTAGTAAAAAAATAAAAAAATATATAAAAATTATCATGCTTCTTTTTTATTGATTTTATAAAAAAATTAAAAATTTGAGTATGACAATTGCATGTTAACTCGTAGCACTAAGCATGAAAAGTTAGATTCATTTAAAAAGAAAAATGATTTATGTTTAATGAAATCATGCTTGATGTTTTAATGATGTAATGAAGTAATAATGTGTATCTTGATGATTTTCGTATTGCCTTTTGATTTTAATTCAAGATGCTTTATGTTCAATGAAACGATGCTTGATGATTTAATGATGTAATAATATAATGATGATTTTATACTTTGAAATTATGCATGATGATTGATCTTTGTCGTAATGAAAGTTACTTTTCGATTTTAAACATGATGGATGGTTTTCATATGAAAAACTTGATCATATGAAATCAATCACATAAAATGAAACACATAAAAAGAAAAATGTATTATCATTGGAATTAAAATGATAAATCAAATCTCTTGTTTAAAGAAGCCTTATGTTTAATGTGTTATATTTTTTGTCATGAAGATTTTTGTGATGAATCTTGTCTTTGTCTTTTGGTTTTAAACGATGATGCATTTTTTGATTTGGCGTAAAAACTTGGGAATGCTTGTAAGAAATCAAACCACTTAAATTGAAACAACTAAAAAGAGAAAAGCTTTCTCCTTGAAAAATTTCTCTACTTTATTGATTTTTCAAAAAGGAGAGATCAATGAATCTATCTATGCTTTTTTTTTTTTGAATCTCTTGAAAATGATTTTGATTTGATGATTTGAATTTGAATGAGCTTTATCTTGATTTTTTGATATTTATAACTTGATATTTCTTATGCATGAATCAACATATTAAATCATTTGATCTCCTATGTTTCTTTTTGCTATTTATAAAAGAAGAGATTTGTTGAAATAAATCATTTCTTGTGCCACATGATTTGATATTAATATCTTTCATGTCATGATTTTCATATGACACCTTTGTATTTTTGTGATGATGTCAACATTTACACTATTATGTTCTTTCCTTCTTCTTTCTTGTTTACAATTGACAAAAGGGGGAAAGAAATAGCTAGCATCTCAAGAGAACCAAATATGCTAGCTTGAATGATAAACTTAGACACATTAGATCTCCCAAATGCATAAATTCTTCTTATACATTTTTTGGATCATGATCTTGATTTCTCGATTTTTAGACTTGAATCTTCTTTTTGAATCAAGATCATTTTATTCCTTCTATATACAAAAGAAGAGATATGTCAAAAATCATGACTTGATCTTTCAGTTTTGATGATTGAAATAATGATTGGAATATTGATGTAAATTTTTTATTTATCTTTATCATACTTTAAAAATTTTTGTAAAGGGAAAAAGATTTACAAAATTGTATTCTTTCATTCTTTCTGACAATGACAAAGGGAGAGATAAAATCTACTAGCTTGCATGATGATATATGCAAGAAGAAGCTAAAACTTGTTAGCTTGCACATCGCCAAGAGAGCAAAACTTGCTAGCTTGCTCATCTCAAAAGATGCACAAATTTTACCAACTTTCATATATGTAAAATTTGCTAGCTTGCATGCTAAATTTGCTAGCTTACAAATTATAAGGAGAAAAACTTGATAGAAAGCAAAATTGCTGGCTTGCACTTCTCAAAAGAGAAGGAAGAACTTGCTATCTTAAACATCACTAAGTTTGCTAGCTTGTATATTTAAAGAAGATGCAAAAATATACTATCTTGCACATCGCAAAGAAAAGCAAACTTGTTAACTTACATATCGTAAAAATTGCTAGCTTGCATGATGTAAAACTTGCTATCTTACTAGCTTGCATATTAAAAAATATTGCTAGTTGCATTTCTCCTTTTTGTTGATGACAAAGGGGGAGAAGATATGATGACAATCATACATGAGATGATGTACTTGGATATTTTGATTATACATGAGTTTATATTGTATGCAATGATATGATTAAATGGGTTTTTTAATATTCATGATGCATGCAATGATGATATATTTATGATTAAATTTGCTTTGACTTGAATTTAATTTAAATTCAAGAGTTCTATCGATATGGCATATTGATAGGTAGAGTTAAGGTTAACTCCGTCATCAATTGGTTGTCATCATAAAAAAGGGAAAGATTGTTGAATTTTGAATTTTGATGATAAAACTAATTGATAGTATTTATGATTTGATTTGTGTTTTGAGTGACGTAGGAACCTTCGATCAGGGAGAGATAATTAAAGTAGGAAGAATCATGTTGGGCCGGAGAAAAACATGTCAGAAGATTGGACGTCGAGTCGAAGGATCGGTCGACGTATCGGCAAAAGGCTTCAGGCCATGGGTTCGGGTATTGGGCCTAGAAGAGTGAAAATTACGCTAAGGAAATTGGTGTTGCAAAGGTCAACTGGCCAATTGGGCAATAGGCCACAAGAGAGGATGATGCGCCGAAGAATCGGACGAAGCATCGATGTACCAATGACATGTCAGATAACATTTGATTTAAGCTTTATAATAATTGTTTAGATCGAAGTAGGTTTTAAGTGTGCAGGATTAACTACAATAGCGATCAAGGCATAAAGCAAAATGAAGTCCCAAAGTCAAGAATGAGATTTCGTTGAGAGTTCGAGAGTTCGTCGGAAGTCCGGACATTCGTCGGAAGTTCTGTCGGAATTGACTGAGAAGTCCAGGAGCTTACCAAAGAAGCTCGTCGAAACTCACCAAGAAGATCATCGTGAAGTCCAAGAGCTTACCAGGAGTCCGTTGGAACATTACCGATAGATCATCGAAAGTTCGTCGGAAGATCGTCGGAAGCTCACTGGAAGAAACCTAGACTTACAGACTTATTTAGCTTAGTGTATATCTTAAAATTCATAGTTAGCACATAATTAGGTTGAAATTGGGTCAACTCAATTATGGGTCAATTGGGCCCAAGTTTGGGCTATGTTCGACCGAGTGCAAGGCCCAAATAGTGACCCAACAGGTGAAACCGTCGGTGACCCAATCTTTGAGACTGTTAGGTGGTGGTACCACCAGACTGTGTCAGGCGATGGTCTCGCCAGTCTGAGCGATGGTACCATCCAATGGTAGGGTGTCAGGTGGTGGTACCACACAATGTCAGTGCTACAGGCGATGGTACCACCCAGCACAGGTGGTGGTACTGCTAGTATCCCGAAAACCAGGGATGAAATACTTTTAGGCTCCATGTTTGACTCCACTTGAAGCCTATAAATACCCCTCTCATCCTTGGTTAACACACACAAGCACAGAGAATTTAAAAGTGAAAAAATGCTGTAGTAATCACTTGAGAGATCCCCTCTAATTCTAAGTTTAGAATTATGTTTAGAGAGGAGTGAGTGCTTGTAAAAGGTTGTCTCCTAAACCTGTGAAAAGGAGAAGAGGGGTGTAAAATGGTAGTTAGTCTTCGCCCATTGAAGGAAGACCAGTAGTGGAAGATAGTGGCCTCGAGTGAAGAGGAATCGGGAGTGGATGTTTGTCATAATGACCGAACCACTATAAAATCAGTTTGCTGCTTTTTACTTTACTGTTTACTTTTGCTACAAATCATTTTACTTGCTCACTACACTACTTCCTCATTATAGGCTTACAAAAGTTTTTTTAAGTTAACATCTTTCCGATCAGTTTTCAACGAACGAATATTTTCCGAAATCGACGTTAACCACCCCCCCCCCCCCCCCCCCCCTCTTAGTGCCGACTCATTCCTAACAATTCCAAGCATATCGAGATAAAGTACTTAGCGGTTACAGAAAAAGTCCAGAAACAACAATTGTCAATTGAGAACCTGAGCATCACTATGATGATTGTTGATCCATTGACAAAAGCTTTATAGTGTAAAATATTTAAAGAACATGTTTTTAGAATGAGGCTTGTGAGCAAGTCATAAAAGATATTGTGATACATATCTAGGTGGATACTATTATTGATATTTTTCTTGCTTAATTAAAGTTATTTGTTTCTTCTATCCTATTTACATTTATGTTTATGCATATTATAGTTGAATGTAATAACAAGATTATCTTGATAAGACAAATTATAGGGGTCATTATAGACTATATTAGGAAAGACTAATAATGTTATAGTACATAGAAGGGAGTATGACATTGATGATATACAACCATTATGACTCGCATTTATAGTTAGACTTAATATAGTATTATTTGTTGAATCTTGGATTTTGATGATGAAACCAATTAATAAGTGTTTATGTTTTAATCTGTGTTTTGAGTGACGCAGGATGCTTCGATCAGAATGAGACAATTAAAGCAGGAAGAATCATGTTGTGTCAAGGGAAAACATGTCAGAAGATTGGACGTCGGGCCGGAGGAATGGTCGACGTATCGATAGAAAGCTTTGAGCCATGGATTTGGGTATCGGACCAAGAAGAGCGGATATTACACCAAGGATATCGGAGTTATGAAGTCAATTGGTCAATTGGGCAATAGGCTACAAGAGAGGATGATGCGCCGAAAAATCGGACGAAGCATCGAGGGACCAATGACATGCCGGACAACTTAATTAATGCTTAGTATTAATTGTCTAGATCAAAGTGTGGTTTTACATGTGTAGGATTAACTACGATAGCAAGGCATGAAGCAAAATGAAGTTCTGGATTCAAGGATGCGATTTCGTTGGGAGTTCGAGAGTTCGTCAGAAGTCCGGACATTCATCGGAAGTTCTGTCGGAACCAGCCGAGAAGTCTCAAAGTTTGCCAGAGAAGCTCATCGGAACTCACCAAGAAGATTGCCGTGAAGTCTAGGAGCTTACCGAGAGTCCGTTGGAACATTGTCGGGAGTTCATCGGAAGATCGCCGGAAGCTCATCGGAAGAAGCAATTGACGTACCGGAACTAGAATGCTTAGAATATGTCTTAGAAATCATAGTTAGCATATAATTGGAGTCAGGATTGGGAGGTAATCCCATCAAGTCTGTTAGGGGCCAACTGGGCCCGAAGTTGGGCTGGTTTGGGTCGGAGTCAAGGCCCAACCAGAATGCTGAAAGCCTGGCCGGCGGTGGCACCGCTAGGGCCGGTGGTGGCACTGCCTAGGAGACTCGATCTCCTAGGTGGTCTAGGCGGTGGTACCGTCGGCAGCAAATGCTGCCAGCGGTGATACCGCCCCTATCAGGCGGTGGTACCGCCTAGTGCAGTGTCAGTGTCAGATTGACACTGGCGGTGGTACCGCCAAATGTAGGCAGTGGTACCACCCATGCCCGGGAAACCTGGGATGAGATGTTTTTAGGCTCCAAGTTTGAATCAACTTGAAGCTTATAAATACCCCTCTCATCCCTGGTTAAAACACGCAAGCATAGAGAGTTTAAAAGTGAGAAAACGCTACTGTAATCTCTTTAGAAATTCTCTCCTCCACTCTAAGTTTAGAATTCTATAAGAGGAGTGTGTGTGCTTGTAAGGGTTGTCTTCTAAACCCGGTAAAAGGAAAAGAGGAGTGTAAGAAGGAGTTTGATCTTCGCCCATTAAAGGAAGATCGTTAGTGGATGCCAGTGGCCTCGACGGAAAAGGAATCCACGAAGTGGATGTAGGTCACGACGACCGAACCACTCTAAAATCTGGTTTGCATTTATGCTTTGAGTAATTTACTTCCATAGCAAATTGCCTCACCTTCTTGCTTTACATCCACTACGCTTTTCAAGCTATCTTTACGAAAACACTTTCAAGTTATCTTTCTGAAATCAATTTTCATCGAAATCAGTTTTTATCGTATGAATGTTTTTTGAACCGACATAATTTTTACCGCTGCACTAATTCACCCCCCTCTTAGTGCCAACCCCGATCCTAACAATTGGTATCAGAGCCATGTATTTCTCATTTGGTTTAACACCCAAGAGAAATGGCTCTTTTCAACTTTCAAGATGGTCACTCTCTCATTCATCCTCCCTTTTTCAATGGGATGGACTACACATATTAGAAAACTCGAATGAGAGTTTTCTTGCTTTCTTTGGATTTGAACTTATGAAACATTGTCGAATCTGGTTTTAAAAGATCTTCTCTTCCAATGAAAGATTGGAATGATTTCGAGAAGAAAGCTTTTTCTCTAAATACAAAGGCTATGAATGCCTTATTTTGTACCTTAAATAAAAACGAATTCGATCGGGTTTCTTTATGCGAAACGGCCTTCGA
>LVTN01004231.1:0-11268 GCA_001649415.1 Musa itinerans | reverse complement strand
TCTGGGTCCGAATGGGCTGATCCATTCGGCCCAATTTGGGTCTTCAGGGGCCCAATTGCCCCATGATTATGTTAATGGGATCACCTCCCATTTCTAACTTAATCAACGTGCTAGCTACGATATTTCTTAAGGCATTTACTGCAGCTTGCTCCAGTGCGTCAATTGCTTCTTCCAGCGAGCTTCCGGCGATCTTCCGGCGAACATCCGACGAACCTTCGGCGATGCTCCTGCGGACTTCCGACAAACTTCTGGACTTGCGACGATCCACTTGGCGAGTTCCGACGAGCTTCTTTGGCAAGCTCCTGGACTTCTCGGATTTGTTCCCGCAGAACCTCCGACGACCGTCCGGACTTCCGTCGAACCCTCGAAGTGATCATAGTCTTGACTCCGGCACAACTCCTGCTGCATGTCTTACTTTCATCGTAGTTAATCCTGCACACTTATCTCAACATATGGATTATATAACAAATGACAATTGACTTCATTATCAAAATCCGAGATTCAACAAGAGGCTTATGTGTCCTCCATAGAACAAACTTAGGTGGCACTAACCTTAGATTAGCTAGTGATACATGTCCACCAAATTTTTTTTTAACATAATATGAATCTTTCACAAATCATATCACATTTCTAACATTTACATTTTGGTCTCTACATTACAAATAGGCCCTTACAAAATTTAAAAAAATGAGGGATGTTATAGAGTGAGGTCTAAAAGAGAGGTGTAAATGTTCACTCCTGAGCCTGTGAAAAGGAGAAAGAGTTGTAAGGGTGGTTGATCTTCACTTGTTGAATGAAAATCAGTAGTGAAAGCTGGTAGTCTCAAGTGAAGAGGAATCGGGAATGGACATAGCTCGAGACGGCCGAACCACTCTAAAATCTAGTTTGCATTTACTTTATGCTTTTCATTTATTTTGCAAACTACTTTACTTGCTCATTACATTCTTATGAATGTTTTCAAGTTAAACATCTTTCTGATATAGGCCTTATCAAACAAAAGTTTTGAATCGATATAATTTTTATGAAAGCACTAATTCACCCCTCCTCCCCTCCTCTTAGTGCTAATTACTGTCATAACAAAACTTGCTAGCCTTCATACTTCAAAGAAATGTAAAACTTGCCAACTTGCTAGCTTGCATATTCTAAAGAGAAGTATAACTTGCTAACTTGCTAACTAGCTAGCTTGTATGTTTCAAAAACTTGCTAGTTGCATTTTTCTCCTTTTGTTGATTACAAAGGGGGGGAAGTAATGATAAATGTTTTAAAAATTTTAATGCTTTAGTATCATGCATGTTATGCCCAAAGTCATGATGATTTTATGTTTTAGAATTATACATGATGATTTGGAATTATGCATACAATACTTTAACTTATGATGATGATATATGCAATGATAAGCATATAAAGTAAGTAATAATTATTTTGACACAATGTGTTACATATGATTACTATGATTCATGATTAAAATCGTTTTGACTTGAATTCTAGGTTTATCATTTTTTGAATTCAAGTTTATTTCGATATGACATATAGATAGGGGGAGTTTAGTTAGAAACTCCATCATCAATTGGTTGTCATCATCAAAAATGGGAAGATTGTTGAATCCCAGATTTTGATGATAAAATCAATTGATGAGTTTATGATCTAATCTATGTTTGAGAAAAGTGATGCAGAAATATCTTCAATCATGAAAAGGCAAATTGATTGAAGTAAGAAAATCAGATTTTGGGACGAAGTCAGAGATCGGGCATCAAGTTGGAAGAATCAAACATGGCGCCAAGATCGGATATTGTGGGAGTCAATATGTTGATGGATTGGGCATACGTCGAAGGAAAGCATGATGTGCCAGGAGTTCGGATGAACTAATGACATGCCGGACAACATAAGATTTATGTGTTGTAATTGTTTATGTTCTGATTATCGTAGTTTAGGTCATAATTGAGTTAGTGTTGGGTGTAACCTTATTAACTCAATTAGGGGCCCATTGAGCCTGAATTGGGGCTGATTTGGACTTATTAAGAGGCCCATTCAGTGACCCATAGTTGGGTCAGGTGGTGGCACCACCAGACTAGGCGATGGAACTGCTTATGAGTTGGAACATACTAAGTGTACGTTTTTCGGAAGACTCGACGATGGTATCACTAGTGTCAGGTGGTGGTACCACCCGAACTGGTAATGGTACCATAAGTACATGATCTTCTATGTTGTCAAGCGGTAGTACCATCCAGAGTAGGTGGTGGTACTACCAATGGTCAATGCTATAGGCAGTGGTACCGTCCAACACTGGCGGTAGTATCGCCAGGACCCCGAAAACCTAGGGAGGAGACATTTTGGCTTCATTTTTGAAGTCATTTAGGGCCTATAAATACCTCACTCATTCTTGTTTGAGATAGCAAGGAAAGTGAATGAAAAGGCTTGTGATTCTAAGTTGTAAACTCTCGAAAAGTATTGAGTGTTCCCCTTCTCCTCTTTAAAGTTTAGAGCTCATTCTAAGGGAGGTGTGAGACTTGTAAATGTTCTCTCTTAAACTTGTGAAAAGAAAAAAGAGTTGTAACAAGGGTGGTTGTTCTTCGCCCACTAAAATAAGATCACTAGTGAAAGCCGGTGGCCTCAATAGAGGAGGAATCGAGAGTGGACGAAGGTCGCGATGACCAAACCACTATAAATTCGGTGTGCATT
The DNA here is from genome assembly GCA_001649415.1 of Musa itinerans. Lineage (NCBI taxonomy): Eukaryota > Viridiplantae > Streptophyta > Magnoliopsida > Zingiberales > Musaceae > Musa > Musa itinerans. The sequence goes on along the minus strand of LVTN01004231.1, from coordinate 8,589 downwards.
TACTTTATGCTATTTATTGCTATTGCTTTCTATTTTAATTATTTATTACACTTACACTTACTCATACTCTAGGTCAAGCACACTTTCGATATCGGTTTTCATCAACTGAATTTTCAAAATCGTAACTTTATGAAAGCACTAATTCACCCCCCCCTCCTCTTACGAAAGCACTAACATAGACCGCACGCACCATGTCTAATAGTATGTGATTCCTTTCTTCCGATGTACTATTGAGCTGAGGTATATAAGGAGATGTTTATTGGGATAGAATCCCATGGTCCTTGAGGAATTGAGTGAACTTTGTACTCATGTACTCACCTCCTCAATCTGATCGAAGAGACTTGATACTCTTTCTAGTCTTGTTTCCTACCTCATTCTTATATTCTTTAAATTTCTCGAAGGCCTCGGACTTGCACTTCATCAAGTATACATATCTATACCTAGAGAAGTCATCAGTGAATGTAATGAAGTAAGAATAACCTCCTATGGCCTAAGTCGACATAGGACCGCATACGTCATTATGTATAAGTTCTAGCAACTCAGTGGCTCTCTCTCTGGTTCCACTAAATGGAGAGTTGGTCAATTTTTCACAAACACAAGACTTGCAAGTCGCATATGACTTATAGTTGAACGGATTTAGGTATCCATCCTTCTACAACTTTTGGATTCTTTCTTCGTGGATGTGACCTAGTCTACAATGCCATAGGTACACATTGTTCACCTTATCTTATTTTCTCTTGGACATACTTACATTCATGATATATGGAGTAGTATTTATCATAAATAAACTATTATGTAGTGTTCCTCTAGTGATGATCTTATCATCCAATATTATTGAACAACCATTGTTCTCAAAAACTAATTTATATCCACTAACTGTCAAACATGAAAAAGAAATAATATTTTTGATAATAGAAGGAATGAAATAACATGCATCTAATGCAATAGCTCCACCAAGCAAATGTAGGGTAACCTCGCTAACAACCATTGTAGCAACTTTTGCTCCGTTGCCCATCTTGACGTCCATCTCGCCTTTCGCCAATCTCCTAGGACTTTTCAGAACCTACAACAAATTGCAGATGTGATAAGCATTGTCGGTATCCAATACTCATGTATTATCACAAGAATCTAATAAATGGAGACTAATCATGAATGTACTTGAAGCTTCTCCAAGCTTCTGTTTCGCCTTTGATGCAAGGTACTCTTTACAGTTCATCTTCTAGTGCCCATCTTTGTCATAGTGGAAGCACTAGCCTTTGTCCTTTGCTAGGTCCTTCTTAGCAATATTTACTTTACCCGGTTTGCCTTTGCCCTTGCCCTTGCCCTTCTTAAGGGACTTCTTTGCATTCCTTTTCTTTTTGGTCTCATTAGTATAGAGAACTGGCTTCTCTTTCTTGATGGTGCTCTCAGCCTCCCTCAACATATTGAGGAGCTCAAGGAGAGTAACCTCAAGCTTGTTTATATTAAAATTCATAATGAATTGAGAAAAGGAGTCTACTAGGGATTGAAGCATAAGATCCACACAAAGGTCACATTCTAGGACCATTCCTAGACCTGTGAGATTTTCTATCTACTCAATCATCTTAAGGACTTGGTTCTGAATCAGTGTCCACTTAGTCATCCTAACGCAAAACATACTCTAGGATATCTCATATCGCTGAGTTCTTCTCTTTTCCTCAAACAATTTGCAAAGATGTAGGAGAATGGATCTAGCATCCATCTTTTCATATTGACTTTGGAGGGAAATCTAGGGGCAACATCACATGTGCAATGGAAGAATAGAAACAAAAATCCTAGATTTAAAAAAAAAAAGGTTTCATCATCGTGCGAAGATTAGTGCGAAAAAACCCATGAAACTGAAACCACAAGTAAGATAGTTATGTTACCTAGAGAGATCATATATCCTTGAATTCCTATAAATCTATAAGAGAGGATAAAGCAGGTTAACTGTCCTCCTCTCTAGCGGTGATCCACACAGTAGGGGCAACGAAGACACTCCTCGAATCGCTGCCCAAATCTCCACACACCCTAAATAGAGGCTACTGACTAAGGAGGAGAAGGGGAGAGGAGAATAGGAGGTGGCAACCAAAAAGGCCTAGCCTATGGCCCTTTGGTTCCCTCCATTTATAGAGGCCCCCTATCAACTTAACCCTAATGGATTATACCCTATTGGGTACTAGATCTCCATCCAACTATCTAAACCTCTTATATTAGTGGATCTCTATCCAATAATCTCTTATTAGCCCTTATTGGATCTCATATATAGGATCCGATAATTCAATAGCTTATTGAATATCTAATAAGAAATAGGTTCTAGTGAATATCTCATATCGAAAACTCTACTCATCGCAACACCTACCATATGTGTTTGACCCTCTAGGCACAATATTGAGCTGGTCGTGAGTCATACTTGTCAAAACTTCTTCTGACTCAATGAATTATTATCTTCATAATAATTCACCTGACTAATCTACTAAGATAGGGGCTCTAGTGAATATCCAATAAGATAGGGGCTCTGGTGAATATCTCATATCGCAACACTTACCATATGTGTGTAACCCTCGCAACACTTACCATATGTGGATGACCCTCTAGACCTAATATTAAGCTGGTCGTGAGTTATACTTGTCAAAACTTCTTCTGGCTCAATTAATCATTATCTCCATAATAATTCACTTAACTCATCGACTACGAACATACGAGGCTACTACGCCGTAATCCCTAGACAATATAGAGGAATCCAATTCTTTGGACCTATCTATCCTCAATTACCATGTACCTATAGTCCCTCATCCATCTAATACTCTAGAGACTATATACCAGGCATTGTGTAGTTAGGCCCATACAATTTCTACTCTTTCTCTCTCAATCTGAGTGACCCTAGATACGGATTTGTTTGAGTAAGAACATATGGGATATTCCTCTCATAACATTGAGAGTGAACAATCCTCTATCGACACTCAATAGCCCTCGTAAGATTGGCTGCCACTCCCAATAACCAATTGTACTAAATCTGAAACTTCTAGACATATAAGTCCAGTATCAAAGAGTGGAGTACTCATACAAGACATCCTTGGTATCTCATGTTAAAGGACCAGATATAACACTAGGACTATAGAATCACTATTTAACAATGAGGTATCATCAATCATCTAACATTCGATGAGTAGATCAATCAGTGAACTCATTCTCTAATGAGCACCTACATTGTATCCCTAGTGTCCCTACATGAGGAACTATGAAACCAACCACCTCCATCATATGGATGGGTATACAGTACACTAGTATGTCCGGTTATCTCGATGTCCCTCTCAAGTTACCTATGACCGAGATTATTTAGGGTCTATGTTTAAACGTAAATCGATCTCATTTTAGTGATTTCATTACGATCTGATTCTTATTGCATAAATCCATGAGCATCACAATATATACATGCAATAAGCAATATAAAGTGAAAAAAAACCATAATAATAAAAAGTAAACAAAGTGTGTACCATGTCACTACTGGTCATAGGTGCCCTGCAAGCCAATCACGTGAGTGATGGCATGTATGATGATACACATTCTTTTTTGTTATTATATTATTTGATATTTTATCACTTTATATTTCTTGTTGTATAAATATATTATGATGTCCATGGATCTGTGCAATGGGAATCAGATCGTGATTAGATCATGATAATGAGATCGATTCGTCTTTAAACATAAACATTAAATAATCCCGGTCATAGATTACTCGAGAGGGATATAAAGATAATTGAATAGATTGGTGTACTATATACCCGTATATACGATGGAGATGGTTGGTCTCATAGCTACTCGTGTGGGGACACAAGGTATACAATGTAGGTTCTCATTAGAGATGAGTTCACTTATTGATCCGCTTACGGAATGCTAGATGGTTGATGATAACTTATTATCAAATAGTGATTCCGGAGTCCCGTGGTGTTTGGTCTTAAGACTCGAGACACCAAGGATGTCCAATATGAGTACTCTACTCTTTGATACCAGACTTATAAGTTTGGAAGTTCCAAATCTAGCACAGTCGGTTATCGGGAGTGGTAACCAACCTTACAAGGGCTATTGAGAGTCGATAGAGGATCATCCACTCTCAATGTCATGAGAGAGTATCTCATGTATTCTTGCTCAAACAAATCCTTGGCCAGAGTCCTTTGGATTAAGAGAGAAAGATTTCTTCGAGATAATCCAATTAGAGCTAGACTCATGTAGAAACCGTATCGGCCTAATAACACCATGCTCGATATACGGTCTTTAGGGTATTATATGGATGAGAGATTATAGATATATAGTAATTGAGGATAAACAAGTCTAATGGATTGGATTCTCCTGTATTGTCGAGGGACTACGACGTAGTGGCCTAGTACGTCCGTAGTCGATGAGTCAAGTGAATTATTATGGACATAATAATTCACTAAACCAGAAAGAGTTCTGACAGGTATGACTCATGGCTAGTTCGATATTGGGCCTAGAGGGTCACACACATATGGTAGACATTGCGATGAGTAGAGGTTCGGATATGAGATATCCATCGAAGCCCCTATCTTATTGGATATCCAATAAGCTCCTTAATTATTGGATCCTATGGATGAGATCCAATAAAAGCCAATATGAGATTATTAAGTAGAAGACCTACTAATCAAAGAGGCTTGGGTAGTTGGATGAAGATCCAATACTAATACCCAATACGGTAGGATCCATTTGGGTAAGTTGATAGGGGGTCTCTATAAATAGGAGGAAAGCAAAGGGCTATAGGCTAGGTTCGTTTTTGATGCCACCTCCTATACTCCTCTCTCCCTCTCCTCATGCAAGGAATGAGTCATCATTAAGAAGATGGGGTGAATTAGTACAGCGGATAAAATCATTGGTTTTAAAAATCTTTTATTCGATTAAAGTCGATTTCCGAAAGATAGCTTGAAATTGAAAGCGTACAGAAGCGTAGTAAGTAAAGACCATAAAAGAAATGTAAATCAGATTTTATAGTGGTTCGATCATCGTGACCTACATCCACTCCCGATTCCTCCTCCGTCGAGGCCATCGACATCCACTATCAATCTTCCTTCAATGGGTGAAGACCACCTACCCTCTTACAACACTTTCTCCTTTTCATAGATTTAGGAGATAACCTTTACAAGTTACTCTTTTATAAGTATTCCCTCACACACCTCCCTTAGGACTAACTCTAAGCACTAGGAGGAGGGAACTCAATGTTTTGGCAAAGTTTACTCGGTTTTTTTCTCTAGAATTCTTGCTTCTTTCTTGCCGCCCAAGTGAGGTATTTATAGGCCCCAAATGGTTTTAAAAATGGAGCAAAAAATTCAAACTATCAAGTCTTCTGGGTATAGGCGGTACCACCGCCTGCACCGAGAGGTACCACTGCTTGCAACTTGACACTAGATGATACCACCGCCCAGTCTAGCGGTACCACTGCCTAACATAATATCATTGGGTGGTACCACCACCTGACACACTGTCACTGTGTGGTACTACCTCCTGACACACTATCACTAGGTGGTACCACTGCCCAATCTAGCGGTACCACTGCTTGACAACCTCGGAGACAGGGTTTTTCAAGTTTTCCAACTCACAAGCGGTTCCACTGCTTGTTTTGGCGGTGCCATCGCCTGACCTAACTTTTGGGTCACTTAATGGGCCTCCCAATGAGCCCAAATCAGTCCTATTTAAGGCCGAACTGGCCCCTAATTGAGTTAGCATAATTACACTAAAAGCTAATTCAATTATCCCCCTAAACTACTTCGATCTTAAACAAATGATTATGAATCCTTTGTTTGGCATGTCATTGGTTCATCCAGCACTCGTCCAATCCTTCGACGCATCATCCTCTCCTTTGGCATATTGTCCAATCGGTATGTTGACTCCTGTAACTTCTGATCTTCTTGGTGCAATGTCTGATCCTTCGGTTCGATGCCCGAATTCACGGCATGAGCCTTCAGCCGACACATTGACCGATCCTCCGGCCCGACATCCAATCTTCTGACATGTTCACTCCAGCCCAATATGATTCTTCCTGCTTTAATCAATTTGCCTCTCCTTGATCGAAGCTAGTCTAGCGTCACTCAAAACACAGATTAGATCACAAACTCATCAATTGATTTCATCATCAAAATCCGAGATTCAACAATCTCCCTCATTTTGATAATGACAATGTTAGGATCAAGAGCCGCACTAAGAGGGGGGTGTGAATTAGTGCAGCAAAAAACTTTCGTTATTTCAAACAACTAGTCTCGATTAAAACTGATTCCGACGTGAATGGTTTCGATTCAATCCTTTTCGGAAAGAATTTGAACTTGAAAGCTTTTGTGAAAGTGCAAGAGAAGACTAAGGTGATTTGTAGTAATGTAAATTGCACAAATAAAAAGCGTCAATTTCATAAAGTCTTCGTACAATTAAAGCCGATCTCAGAAGGTGTTTACTTGAAAGCGTATGTAAACATAGTTAAAGCACAGTAAGGAGGAGAGGCAGTTTGCTATAAAAGAAAGTTGCTCAAAGTAAATGCAAACCGAGTTTTAGAGTGGTTCGGTCAATGTGACCTACATCCACTTTCGAATTCCTCCTCCGACGAGGTCACCGGCATCCACTGAAGGCCTTCCTTCAATAGGTGAAGACCAAACACCTTTTTACGGCACTTTCTCCTTTTCCCGAGTTTAGGAGGTGAACCCTTACAAGTCTCACTCCTCTTTCTTCGATGGTTACCAAGCTAAGAGATGAATGAGGAGAACTCTAACTTTTACAACACTTTAAGGCTCAAGAACTCAAGATTATGCTAATAGGTTTCGTGCCCTTTCATGCAGGAAAGGGGTGGGGTTTTTATAGGCCCCAATGGCTTCAAAAATAGAGCTAGAAAGTGTCTAATCCCAAATTTCCGGTGTCCTGGCGGTACCACCACAATTACTGGGTGATACTACCGCCTGACACTTGACACTAGGCGGTACAACCACTCAGTCTGGGCAGTACCACCGCCTGACAGAGCTCGGAGACCGATCTCTGGCAGTACCATCGCTTGACAAGGGCGGTACCACCGCTAGCAACAGTAACTACCGGCGGTACCACCGCCTAACAGGAGCGGTACCACCGCCCAGAATTCTTGGGAGACCGAGTCTCCCAAGCGATGCCACCGTTGGCCAGGAATTCAGGATCCTGGTTGGGCCTTGAATCCGGCCCAAAACAGCCTAACTTAGGGCCCAATTGGCCCCTAATTAAGTTAGTGGGATTACCTCCCAATCCTAACTTAATTTATGCTTTAACTATGACAATTAAGACATGTTTACTGCACTTCTTGTTTCGGTTCGTCAATTGCTCTTTCGACAAGCTTCCGGCATACTTCCGGCGAACATCTAACGAACTCTCGGCAATGCTCCAGCGGACTCTCGGCAAGCTCCTAGACTTTGCAATGATCTTTTTGGCGAGTTCCGACATGCTTCTATGGCATGCTCCTGGACTTCTCGGTTGGTTCCCGCAAAACTTTCGACGAACGTCCGGACTTCCGTCGAACTCTCAAACTCTCATTGAGATCTTGATCATGACTCCGGCACAACACCTGCTTTATGTCTTACTGTCATCGTAGTTAATCCTGCACACTTTTCTCAACATATAGATTAGATTAAACAAATTACAATTGACTTCATCATCAAAATCCGAGATTCAACAATCTCCCCCTTTTTTATGATGACAATCAATTGATGACGGAGTTAACCTTAACTCCCCCTATCTATATGCCATACTTGAAAAAAGACATTCATGAATTCAAGGCTTTTTAATTCAAAAATGATGTCAAGGCATGACATCCATTTTCAAGTATGATATTTCAAATATGAAAGATGACAAAGATAGCAATTCATCATTCTATTGTAAGATATCAATTTGTAAAATTACAAGTTAAGCTCTAGATATCTTATCATAACGAAGAAATGTAAACAATTTATCATAAATTTACCATATTTTGGTATTATTTCTCCCCCTTTGTCATCAACAAAAAGGAGAACGATTCAACAATATATGCAAGTGTGGTAAAAATTCATGCCACATTTCAATTTCTATACCAATCATATTTTAAGCATTCATGACATGGTATCATTCAAAACTTCTCACATTAAAAGTTATAAATAGTTAAAGAGATGGCTTTCATCAACTTCTTCCCTTTTATTTTTCATCAAATCTTTGCATGAAGAAGGAAAGAAAAGAGGAAAATCCATTGCGAACCAACTTTGAATGAAGTTAAAAATGATAAAAGAGTTTCATTAAATCATGCTTCAATTTTCACAAGGATCAAGATATATATGTGAAATCAAATCCTCAATTAAGTTCATTTAAACTTATCAATACACAGATCATGATTTCTATCATGATGTAACATTCTGAAAATGATGTCAAGGCATGACATCCATTTTCAAGTCTTATATTTCAAATATGAAGGATAACAATCATAGTAATTCATTCTATGGGAAGATATCAATTTGTGAAATTACACATTAAGCTCTAGATATCTTATCATAACGAAGAAATGTAAACAATTTATCATAAATTTACCATATTTTGGTATTATTTCTCCCC
>LVTN01004226.1:1798-12735 GCA_001649415.1 Musa itinerans | reverse complement strand
TACGCTTTCAAGTTAAGATATTTACGAAATAATTTTCATCGAAAACTGGTTTTATCGTAATAAAGTTTTTGAAGACATGATTTTACCGCTGCCCTAATTCACCCCCCCTCTTAGTGCCGACCCCGCTCTTGATCCTAACATATTTCACCCAAAGGTGTAATATAGATGATATCAATAGTTCATCAAATTTTTAACAAACTCAAAGCATTAATGTTATTTTATATTTTGCAGTGGTACTTCTGCCCATACATTCTTATGCTTATAGTGTCCCTGTACTCTCTGGATCAAATTATTCAGAATGGTTAGAGCATGTGAAATTTACACTGGGTATATTAGATATTGATTTAGCATTGCTTGTTGAAAAGCCTGCAAACTTGACCGATGAAAGTACTATAGAATAAGTTAATGAAATGAAGGCTTAGGAAAGATCTGATAGGCTTAGTTTAATGTTCATAAGAATGGCGATTGCAAATAACATAAAGACTTCATTACCGATTACAACTAGCCCATAGGAATATTTAAAAGGTTATTGAAGATAGATTTAAATCTACTAATAAGTCATTGGCTGGCACACTAATGAAAGAATTGACTATGACTCAATATGATGGCACTCGAAGAATTCAGGATCACATTCTCAATATGGTTGATAAAGCTACAAAATTTAAAGCATTATGTATGAATATTGATGAGTCTTTCCTTGTGCAGTTCATTCTTAATTCTCTTCTTTCTTAGTTTGGCCCATTCAAGATTCACTATAATATAAATAAGGATAAGTGGGACTTAAATGAGTTAACTAGCATGTGTGTTAAAAAAGAATTGACATTAAAACAAGAAAGTTTATATAATGTCATGATTGTTATTCAAGGAACTGGTAATAAGAAAAGAAAATTGAAGCATCATCCATTAAATAGACTAATGAAAAGAAAGCTTTTACTTAAAGTACTTTTTTTGTGGCAAGAAAGGACACATAAAGAAGGATTGCATTAAACACAAGACTTGATTCGAAAGGAAAGGTATTAACTCGACCTTTGTATGTTTCGAATCAAACATTACAAAAGTTCCTTCTAATACTTGGTGGATTGATTTTGGTGCTTCAACTCATGTTACCAATAATATGCAAGGATTTCTTTCAATCCGGAAACCAAAAGAACATGAAAGATTCATCATTATGGGAAATCGTCATAAAGCGAAAATGATATTAGTGGGAACTTATCATCTACGCTTAGAGATGGGTCATCTGATGGATCTTGTTGACACATATTATGTTCCTACTATTTCTAGAAATTTAGTTTCCCTATATAGAATTGATGAGTTAGAATATTATCTTTTTTTTTGTAATGGTAAACTCAGTATATTTTATGATTCAATAAAAGTTGGTTCTGGAATTCTGTGTGATGGTTTGTACAGAATTAATTTGGATCTTGAGTTTGCAAAGACATTAATGACCCTGCAATCAAGTGTTGGATTGAAACGTAGTTTCAATAATGAAAGATTTTCCATTGTGGCATATCTCCGAGGAAAGAATTAAAAGATTAGTGAAGGATAATATTTTGGAACATTTAGACTTCACTGATTTTGATATTTGTATAGATTGCATTAAGGGAAAGCAAACTAAACATATAAAGAAAAATGTCACAAGAAGTAAAGAGTTCCTTGAGATTATTCATACTGATATCTGTGGACCACTCCATATTCCTTATTTTAGTAGAGAAAGGTATTTCATCACATTTATAGATGACCTATCCAAATATGGCTATGTTTATTTAATACATGAAAAGTTTCAAGCCGTTGACACTCTTGAAGTGTACATAAATAAGGTCGAGAAACAATTAGATAGAAAAGTTAAAATTGTCAGATCTGATAGGGGTAGTGAATTTTATAGCAAATATGATAGATTTGGTCAAAATATTGGTCCTTTTGCTAGATTCCTAGAATAACAGGGTATTTGTGCTCAATATGCATTACCAGGTGTGCCATAGTAGAACGGTGTTGCTGAAAAGAGAAATCGTACTCTTATGGATATGGTTAGGAGTATGATGAGTTATTCCTCTGTACCTGAGTCAATGTGGGGTGAAGCTCTTAGGATAGCTATGTACATCTTGAACAGGGTTTCTAGTAAGTCAGTTTCATCAACTCCAATTGAGTTATGGACCGGTAGGAAGCCTAGTTTGAGACATTTACATATTTGGGGGTGTCATACAGAGATAAGAGTATTTGATCCACATGAAAAGAAATTGGATCCAAGAATTATTTCAGGATATTTTATTGGTTATCCAGAAAAATCCAAGAGATATAGCTTTTATTGCCCTAATCATAGTACGATGATAGTAGAATCTGGTAATGTAAAATTCCTAGAAAATGATGAAATAAGTGGGAGTGAAAAATATAGAAGGATTAATTTTGATATTGAGGAGATTCAAGTTAATTCTCTCATATCATCTCCTATTTGAGATATTGTTGTTCCTCAAATTAATGAGAGCATTGACGAGGATGAACAACAAAATAACATCAAAGAACTCTCACATGATGTTGATATCGCCGCTTATGATCTTGAAGAACAATAACAATTGACAGCTTTGAGAAGATCTCAAAGGAAAAGGAAACATGCCATTTCTGATGATTATGTGGTATATCTACAAGAATCAAATTATGATATAGGAATAAAAAGAGACCCTTTATTGTTTTCACAAGCCATAGAAAGTAACGATTCTGAAAAATGGTATGATGCAATGAAAGAAGAGTTAAAATCAATGGTCCAGAATGATGTCTAGGATCTCGTTGAATTACCCAATAATTATAAAAGAGTCAGTTGTAAATGGGTCTTTAAGACAAAATATGACTCAATTGGCAATATTGAAGGATATAAAGCCAGACTTGTAACCAAAGATTTTTCTCAGAAAGAAGGCATCAACTATAATGAGACATTTTCTCTAGTTTATAGAAAGGACTCATTGAGAATCGTCATGACATTAGTAGTTCATTATGATCTTGAGTTACATCAGATGGATGTGAATACAGCATTTCTGAACAGGGATCTGGATGAGGAAATCTATATGGAACAACCTGAAGGATTTATAGAAAAAAGAAAAGAAGGTTGGGCTTGTAAACTTAAGAAATCCATTTGTGGCCTTAAACAAGCTTCTAGACAATGGTATATAAAGTTTCATAATACCATTACTTCCTTCGGATTTAAGAAAAACACTATTGATCAATGTATATACCTAAAGATAAATGGGAGCAAGTTTATTATATTAGTCTTATATGTGGATGATATTTTACTTGTTAGTAGTGATCTTTGTTTATTGCACGAAATCAAGATATTTCTTAACAAAAACTTTAAAATGGTTGATATGAATGAGGTAATCTATGTTATTGGCATTGAGATATTCAAGGATAGATCTCAAGAATTATTAGGATTGTCTCATAAAAGATATATTAATGAGAGATTTAATATACAACTTTGCTCAGCCAATGATATACCTATTATTAGAGGTGAAAATTTTAGTCAAAACTAGTGCCCGAAAAATGACTTAGAAAAAAATTAAATGATGAATATTCCTTATGGGTGCGCAGTTGGAAGTCTCTTATATGCTCAAATCTATACAAGACTAGATATCAGTTTTGTAGTTGCAATGCTGGGAAGATACCAAAGCAATCCAGAAATGGAATATTGGAAAGCCAAAAAGAAAGTAATGAGATATCTATAGAGTACAAAAGATTATATGCTCACATACAAGAGATTAGATCAGTTTGAAGTGATAGAATATTCAGATATTGATTTTGCAAATTGCCTCGAGAGTAGGAAGCCCACTTCATGATTTGTATTCATGTTAGCTGGTGGGGCAATTTCTTGCAAAAGTGTAAAACAATCGCTTATTGCATCATCAACAATGGAAGCTGAATTTGTGACATGCTTTGAGGCCACAAATCAAGTTTTATGGCTGCGAAATTTCATCTTAGGACTTGGTGTGATCGACTCAATTGCCACGCCATTGAAGATATTTTGTAATAATACCATAGTAGTTTTCGTCTCTAAGAATGGTAAGTACTCTAGTGGTTCCAAGCACATCGTGATAAAGTACTTGGTGGTTAGAGAAAGAGTCCAGAAATAGTAAGTGTTAATTGAGAACCTAAGTACCACTATGATGATTATTGATCCATTAACAAAAACCTTATAGTGTAAAATATTTAAAGAACATGTTCTTATAATGGAGCTTGTGAGCAAGATAAAGGATATGGTGACGCATGTTATGTGGATGTTATTATTGACATTCTTCTTGCTTAATTAAAGTTATTTGTTTCTGCTATCCTATTTACATTTATGTTTTTGTATATTATAGTTGAATGTAATAATAGGATTGTCTTGACAAGACAAATTATAGGGGTCATTATGGACTATATTAGGAAAGGCTAATAATGTTGTGGTACATAGAAGGGAGTATAACATTGAAATACAACCGCTATGACTCACATTAATAATTGAACTTAATATAGTATTATTGTGTTTATTAGACTTATTGGCTTGTATTAAAATTTATGACCATGTATAAAATGCTTTTCAAAATTCTTTGAAATCCAATTAGGTTAAATTATTTTCAAACAAATTTTGTTTTGTTTATTTTGATTTTGAATATCTCTTTTATATCTTATCAATTAATGGGCCAAGTGAGAGAATGTTAGATTTTATGGTCCTTTATAATTAGATAAAATATATATAATATAACTAATTGGATTCTAATGAAATATATTGGCCAATAGAAAAGAAGTCCACTTAAAGTAGGATTCCTTAAGAGATAACCTTGATGGGAGGAACTCTCATAATAACTTATCTTAGACCCTCTACTCTCACATATATATAGACAAGACCTGGGACTAAAGAAGTTGACATCTTACAGAGATTATAGTTGAGGGATTACAATATCTCTCTTAACTCTTCTCTCTAACCATCAATCTATGTGATCATATGAAAAGACAGGAAGAGAGGAGAAAGATCTAGTTCTTCTTTGCAGATTGATAATGATCTTAGATTAAAGATGGTGCCTTTGCAGATCAAACAGAGATCTCTTTTCAGATAGTATCAAAAGAAATGCATCGTTAAATTAGATCTAATTATTTGATTTCAATTCTAACATAAAATATTATTTTCGTATTTAATACAACATATTACATATTTTATGCTTACAGTGTCATCATCAAAGGACTAGTTGGCAAGAGTTGACCGAAACTAAGACGATTACTAGTTTCTCTTGAGGGATTCAACATGCTATTTTACTTGGGTAATTTTGCTTTTAACATTTCAGAGGTTCTCACAAGCATCTTTTATCATCAAAGGACTAGTTGGCAAGAGTTGACCGAAACTAAGACGATTACTAGTTTCTCTTGAGCGATTCAACATGCTATTTTACTTGGGTAATTTTGCTTTTAACATTTCAGATGTTCTCACAAGCATCTTTTACAAATCATGTGAATGCAAATAGAGAGAGAGACTCAAAAACTACAATGAAGGAGAATGACAAAAGAGATTATGTGAAGGGTTACGTAGGCAACACGCATAGATTTGATAAGAGTTGACAGAAGATAAAGGGATGACCAATGAAATCCATTGCTTGTTTCTCTAAAGCGACCCCATCAACGTGCTGTTACTCCGGTCTTTTTGCTAACACTTCAAAGTCAAGAAACACTCATCACTATATTTTATAGATTATATGAAGACAAAGAAAGAAAGAAAGAGAGAGACTCAAAGCTTACAATGGAGAAGAACGACGGGAGATGTTGCTCATATGTTATTTGCGCCGTAATATTTCTTTATGAACATACACAATCGATAATATATGTCTCAACATTATTGCAACTTTTCTTTTGTGTAATTGATTATATGTTGGTCAACGTATGCTGAATTGGTATTGCTTTGGTAATATGAATCGACATTGGATGCCTATCTTCTTGGTGACTAATAATTGATATTACTCAATGGTTGTGATTTGTGTTGGCCAAGTTTTATACTAAAAACTGTAGCATTCCTTCTGGAGGATATGACCAAGTAATCAAGGTATTATATAGCTCGGTTTACCTAACCATCTCTAAACCTGATTGTTAATGTTTATTTCGTATGCAATTTCAGGAACATTTAGAAACTGTGGTTCGACTTCTGCATCTCCACTTGACAGTATTTGATACAGCCATTATCATATCAGTTTATGTGGTGTGTTTGACTTCTGAGAGTCCATTAGCTAGGGATGATGTTGAAGCCTTTGTGATCTTGGAAAGACTTCGGTTGGCTAGGGATTGATGAATTTCTCGATTGTAAGTTATAATAGATTTGATGATTATGATTGATATATTTGTTAAAAAATATTTATGTATGAGAAGAGATTAAAAAGATGATTAAAGGAATAATTTCACATGGTAAACATTGAGAGTCGAGTAACATATATTGAGCTTGACTTAAATTTATCATTAATAAACTTTTGGCATGGTATCAGAGCCAAATGTTCATATTAAAAAAAGTTTAATGCATATATTGAGTTTAGTCCACAACCTGCTAGTTTAAGCTTAACCCTAACTAGTTTGACTCAGACTAATGGATTTGTAATAATATTGATGAAGAACTCTCTTCTACTTGGCCC
Organism: Musa itinerans; assembly: GCA_001649415.1. NCBI lineage: Eukaryota > Viridiplantae > Streptophyta > Magnoliopsida > Zingiberales > Musaceae > Musa > Musa itinerans. The sequence continues at coordinate 6,109 of LVTN01004226.1, read as the reverse complement.
ATCTTGAATACTACTGTGAACATCTTGTTATTTAGATTGGTCAGTTGATTTGGATATTTTGGTTCCTTCTGATGTGAAATACACTCTACCTAGCCTTTTCTCAAAAAAAATTGTTTTTTTTTTGAGATGATCAAGATAAAGATAAACCATAGATTAACACTCTTTGGTTATAGTCTTGTAAGAATATTTATAGAAGAGATGTATATATTTCTATAAAGCTGTAAGAAAAAGTCCATCATTCCAGAATCTGATCTTGCTATCCTATCATTATAATTGTTGATTCAGAAACTTTGATATTGTTACTGTACTCGTCAAAGGTTACTAAACTTCTTCCCATCGTATAGTTTCTTTTTCTACTATCTTAATTTTCTTGGATATTTTCTTGTTTTCTAGATGTTAGGGTGGGATTCTTTTAATCCTACATGTATGGTTTTGGTGTGAAGAGAGAGAGAGAAATAAATGATACATATGTTGACAGAATTGAATTGTATTGCAAGATGACGTTTTTGGTGTGGAGGGAGAGAGAAATAAATGCAGCATATGGTGACAGAAATGAATTGTATTGGAAGATGATGTTTACTTGGAATTATCATAGGTTTTTTTTTTTCCCAAGGATAAGCGGTAAAGACATAATTTTTAATTATAAAATCCTATTAAGATTTTTACTATCTAAGCTAACTGACACCTTCATAAAATATATTATTTGAAATCTCAACCTTTCATAAAAAGTCTTAGAAACCATCATCGCCACTAAACCATTATCACAAGAAAGTTGCTAAAGTAATGCCTGTTAATCATAAGCTACAACACTTTTGAAGTCGATTCTAAGAAATAATAGTTCAAATTGATTTGCTAAAAAAGGAAACTAGTATATTACAATTTCACATACTTGAATATTTATCAGACACTCAAAACGGGTAGGGTTAGAAAAAGTGGGAATGATGCTCTGTATCGATGTTTAGGTTGGAGGAGCCTTTGATACCAAAAGAATAATTGAGCAATCAATAATGCAAAACAAAAAATTAAAAATTATTGAATATAAGATTTATATGGTCCATTTGTCTGCGTTGGATGAGAAAATCTTAATTTTTTTTACTTTTGATAAAACAAGGTTAAGTTAATACTTAGCATGTTATAGATCCTTTTGAATAAATTCCTAAAACCTTAGATACTAAAAGTATTTTCTTTAAGCATAAAAGTCATGATTATATTACTATTATATAAAAAAATTTAATATCAAAATTAAAATAAACTAATAATAGATCAAATATATAATTCGATGCTATTTAGAGAGCCTTAATCTAATCTACAAGTGCACCGTTGTTGGATCCGAAAGCTATAACATTATTGATTTGTAAGGAAATCTAGGCTCTTCTTTTCTTATTCTTAATCTTTAAAAGGCTAGTTCATGTAACTAAGGAGAAGAGATGAGGGAATATCTATTATCTCTCAATAATATTATATATCCACGTATCATCATTAAGTCCTTAGGAGATCCTATCTATTTATAGGCAAGAACAAAGGTCTAGGATAAATAATTAGGAGAGTCCCTACCTCATGAGAAATCCTATCAAATTGAACTTTCTTTTTATTAGATGATAATCATAATCATAATCTAATCATATCTATAATATATTTTACTTAATTAGATAGGGTCATATAATCACATATTTTCTCACTTGACCCATTAAATGATAATATATAAATAAATTCAAAATCGAAATAAATAAAATAAGATAAAAAATTTATTTTAATTTATTTTTACTTAATTGGATTCTGAAACTTAAAAAAAAATTACGCATGCACACAAATTTTATAAAATAAGCTAATAAATCCAATAACCAAATTACTATATTAAATTTGACTATCAATACGAGTTATAGCGATTGTATGCCATCAATGTCATACTTCTTTCTATGTACTATAGTACTATTAGCCCTTCCTAATATAGTCCAAAATAACTCTTATAATTTGTTTTGTTAAGATAATCTTGTTATACTATATTCAACCTATATCATAAATGTAAATAGGATAACATAAATAAATAACCTTAAGTACGTAAATAAAGATATCAATTATAATATCCACTCAAACATGCATCATCATCATATCTTTTATGAGTTACTAAAAAATCCAATCATAAAAATATATTCTTTCAAACACTCTAGGTTGTAAGTTCTAAGTAAATGGATCAACAATCGATATAATGGACTTAAGTTTTTAATTGACTTTAATTGTTTATGGACTCTTTTCTACTGAATCTTAGATTTTGATGATGAAATTAATTGATGAAAATATGATCTAATATGTGTTTGAGTGATGCAAGACTAACCTCGATCAAGGAAAAGCAAATCGATTATTACAGAAAGAATCATACATTGGGTCGGAGTAGAACATGTCAGAAGATTGGACGTTGAGTCGAAGGACTAATCGATGTGTCGGAAGGACTACGTGCCATGAGTTCGGGCATCAGATCGAAGGATCGGACATTGTGCCAAGGAGATCGGACGTTGCGAGAGTCAACATATCGATAGGGCAATACGCCGAAGGAGAAGACAATGCGCCAAAGGATCGAACGAAGCGTCGGATGAACCAATGACATGTTGGACAATATAGGATTCACATTTGCAATCAATTATGTTTAGATCGAGTTAGTTTAGGTCTAATTGAGTCAGTATTGGGGTGAAACAATGCTAACTCAATTATGGGTCAACTAGGCCCGAATAGAGATTATTTTGGGCCAAGTGGAAGGTCCATTCAATGACCCATAGTTGGCCCAAGTGGTGATACCATCAGATTGGGCAATGGTACTGCCTAGATATAGTCTCCCAAACTATGTTAGGCGGTGGTACCGCTAGACTAGGCGGTGGTACCACCTATACACAGTCTCCTAGACTGGATGGTGGTATCACCCAAACATAGTCTCCCAGATTGTGTCAAGTGGTGGTATCGCTAGACTAGGTGATGGTACTGCCCAGTGTTAGTGCTATAGGTGGTGGTACCGCCAAGACACGGGAAACTCGAGATATGACCATTTTGACTCTAAATTTGAATCCATTTGGAGCCTATAAATACCCCATTCATCCTTGCTTAGTTTACACATAAAAAGTAGAATAAAACTTTGTGATTCTAAATTTGTAAATCTTATTAGAAAGTTGAGTTTCCTCCTCCATATGCTTAGAGGCTATTCTAAAGGAGAGTGTGAGGGAATTGTTGAATCTCAGATTTTGATGATGAAATCAATTGATGGGTTAATTGATATAATCCATATTATTGAGTTAAGAGTGCAGGATTAACTACGATAGCTTGAAGACATAAAGCAAGTCTACCAGAGTCAAGTTCGATAGGTGTTCAAGAGTCCGCCGAGAGTCCGAAGATTCGTTGGAAGTGCTGCCGGAACCAACCGAGAAGAAATCGGGGACTTGCCGAAGGTTTCGGTAGTCCGTCGGAGAGATCGTCGGAGGTTCGCAGAGATCACCGAGAAGGTTTGGCTCCTCGCCAAAGACTTGTTGAGCTCGCCACAAGATCAGGAGCCTACTGGGAGTCCGTCGGAAGAAATCCGAGGGTGTATTAGAAGTCCGTCGGAAGATCGCCGGAAGGAAACTCGACGTTGCCGGTTAAAAGATCTGCTTAGGACTATGTCTTGATTTCATAGTTTACATGTAATTAGGGTTAGGATTAAGGAATAATCCTATAACCTAGTTAGGGGCCAATTGGGCCTGAATATAAACTGGTTTGGGCCAAATTTGTAGCCTAGCCAATGACCTGTAAGGTCGGGCGATGGTACCGTTGGACTGGGCGGTGGCACCACCCAACACCCGAGAGGTCGGGCTGTGGCATCGCCCAACACCCGAGAGGTCGGGTGGTGGCACCGCCCAGCACTTGGAAGGTCGGGCAGTGGCACCGCCTAGAACCCAAGAGTTCAAGCGGTGGCACCGCTAGTAAATGGTTAATATGACATTGACAGGTGGTGGCACCACCACCGACAGGCGGTGGCACCGCCAGCATCGGGAACCCAAGAGAATTTAAAATTTGGAGCCCAAATTTGAATCCTCTTGGGTCTATAAATACCGCTCAATTCTTAGTAGAGAATACAACTTTTGAGAAGCAAAAGATTAAGATAAAAGCCTTAGCAAAGTCTTTAGCAAGTCTTATTTTCAATAGCTTGAGTGTTCACCTCCGTTTTTCTTTTTCAAAATCTGTAAGAGTGTGAACCACTTGTAAAAGGTTGTAAGAGGGGTATTTGTCCTTCCCCTTCAAAGTGATTTGCTAGTGGAAGTTGGGAGCCTCATCGAAGAAGGCTTCGCAAGT
>LVTN01004224.1:0-12748 GCA_001649415.1 Musa itinerans | reverse complement strand
TGGGCCCAATGAAAAGGCTCAAATAGTGCCCCAAGACGCGATTTCGTTGGGAGTCCAAGAGTTTGTCGGATGTCCAAACGTTCGTCAGAAGTTCTGCCGAGAAGTCCAGGAGCTTGCCAAAGAAGCTCGTTGGAACTCGCTAAGAAGATTGTCGTGAAGACCAGGAGCTTGTCGGGAGTCCGCCGGAACATTCCCGAGAGATCGTCGGAAGTTCGCTGAAAGATCGCCGGAAGCTCGCCAGAAGAAACTAGACTTACAGACTTGTTTAGCTTAGAATATGTCTTAGGTATCGTAGTTAGCACATAATTGGGTTTGGATTTGGGCCAACCCAATTAGGGGCCAGTTGGGCCCATGTAAGAATTGTGTTGGGCCCAATGAAAAGGCCCAAATAGTGCCCCAAGAGGTGACACTATCATGGCACAATCTCTGAGACTGTGTCAAGTAGTGATACCGCCGGTCTGGGCGGTGGTACCACCCAAACATAGCCTCCGAGAGGCTACAGGTGGTGGTACAGCCAGTCTGGGTGGTGGTACCACCCAGCACAGCCTCCCAGGCGGTGGTACCGCCTAGTGCAGTGTTAGTGTCAGACTGACACTGGTGGTGGTACCGCCCAGCACAAGCGGTGGTACCACCCGGACCTAGGAAACCTAGGATGAGATGTTTTTAGGCTCCAAATTTGAATCAACTTGAAACCTATAAATACCCCTCTCATCCCTGGTTAACACATATAAGCATTGAGAGTAAAAAAGGATAGAAACGCTGCTGCAATCTTGTGTAAGCTCCTATCAAAGTTCTAAGTGTTAGAATAGTTTGAGAGAGGAGTGAGTAGGGGTGTAAGGGTTATCTCCTAAACCTAGTAAAAGGAGAATTGAGTTGTAAAAGGTGGTTGGTCTTCGCCTATTGAAGGTAGACCGATAGTGGATGTCGGTGGCCTCGACGAAAGAGGAATCAGCGGAGTGGATGTAGGTCACGATGACCGAACCACTATAAAATATGGTTTTCATTTACTTTCTGCATATTACATTAACTGCAAGCTGCCTTCAATACGCTCTTACTTCGCTTTCAAAGTTAAGCATTTCCGAGTTCGGTTTTCAACGTACGAAAAGATTTTCAAAACCGACGTAATTTTACCGCTACACCCCCCTCTTAGTGCCGACTCTTGATCCTAACAATTGGTATCAGAGCCTCGTTTTCTCATTTGGTTTAACACTTAAGAGAAATGACTCTTTTCGATTTTCAAGAGGACATTCTCTCATTCGTCCTCCCCTTTTCAATGGGACGGACTATTCTTATTGGAAAACTCAAATGAGAGTTTTCTTACTTTCTATTGATTTAAATTTATGGAATATGGTCGAAAACATATTTCAAAGGTCTTCTCTTCCAATGAACGATTGGAATGACTTGGAGAAGAAGACGTTTTCTCTAAATGCTAGAGCTATGAATGCTCTATTTTGTGCCTTAGATAAAAACGAATTCAATCAGGTTTCTTTGTGCGAAACGACTTTCGATATTTGACACATTCTTGAAACCACACACGAAGGCACTAATAGATTAAAAGTGTCTAAAATAAATATTTTAATACATGATTTTGAACTTTTTCGAATGAAGCCGAGCGAAACCATTGTTGACATGTACACCCGTTTTACGGATGTCGTCAATGGTTTAAAAGTTCTTGGCAAATGCTTTTCTAATTTTGAACTCGTTAACAAGATTTTATGATCGCTTTTTAAAAATTAGAATTCAAAAGTAACGGCAATACAAGAAACAAAAGATTTAAATATATTTCCACTTGAAGAACTTATCGGTTCATTGATGACATATGAAATGGTGCACAATGCACATGATGACCGAAACTATCAGACTCCTACTTCTAACCAACTCCTAATAGGACTCCTACTCAAGACTCCTATTCCTTTACAACTCCTATTTCTTCTCTAAGAAACAACCTCCTAACCCTAGCCAGCCTCTTCACCTCTTTAATAGGGGTCGGCTTAGATAGGTTTTATATAAATGTCCTTCTCAATTAAGACTCTCCTAGCTAGAGTCCTAACAGCTTGCCAAGAGTCCACCGGAACATTACCGAGAGATCGTCGAAAGTTTGCCGGAAGATCATTAGAAGCTCACTGGAAGAAACTAGACTTACAGACTTGTTTAGCTTAGAATGTCGTAGGAATCGTAGTTAGCATGTAATTGGGTTTGGATTTGGGCCAACCCAATTAGAGGCCAGTTGGGCCCATGTAAGAACTGTGTTGGGCCCAATGAAAAGGCCCAAATAGTGCCCCAAGAGGTGACACCGTCGTGGCACAATCTTCGAGACTGTGTCAGGCGGTGGTACCACCCTGACACAGCCTCCGAGAGGCTACAGGCGGTGGTACCGCCAGTCTGGGCGGTGGTACCGCCAATCTAGGCGGTGGTACCGCCAGTCTAGGCGGTGGTACCACCAGTCTAGGCGGTGGTACCACCCAGCACAGCCTCCCAGGCGATGGTACCGCCAGACTAGGCGGTGGTATCGCCCAGTGCAGTGTCAGTGTCAAACTGACACTAGTGGTGGTACCGCCCAGCACAAGCGGTGGTACCGCTCGGACCCAGGAAACCCGGCATGAGATATTTTTAAATTCCAAGTTTGAATCAACTTGAAGCCTATAAATATGCCTCTCATCCCTAGTTAACACACACAAGCATTGAGAGTAAAAAAGGATAGAAACGCTACTGCAATCTTATGTGAGCTCCTCTCAAAGTTCTAAGTGTTAGAATAGTTTGAGAGAGGAGTGAGTGGGGGTGTAAGGGTTATCTTCTAAACCCGATAAAAGGAGAATTGAGTTGTAAAAGGTGGTTGGTCTTCGCCTATTGAAGGTAGACCGATAGTGGATGTCGGTGGTCATGACGGAAGAGGAATCGGCAGAGTGGATGTATGTCACGACAACCGAACCACTATAAAATCTGGTTTGCATTTACTTTCTGCAAATTACATTAAATGCAAACTGCCTTTAATATGCTCTTACTTCGCATTCAAAGTTAAGAATTTCTGAGTTCAATTTTCAATGTACGAAAATATTTTCAGAACTGACGTAATTTTATCGCAGCACTAATTCACCCCCCCTCTTAGTGCCGACTCTTAATCCTAACAATTGGTATCAGAGCCTCGTTTTCTCATTTGGTTTAACACCCAAGAGAAATGGCTCTTTTCGGCTTTCAAGAGGGACTTTCTCTTATTTGTCCCCTCTTTTTCAATGGGACAAACAATACTTATTGGAAAACTCGAATAAGAATTTTCTTACTTTCTATTGATTTAAATTTATGGAATATGGTTGAAAACATATTTCAAATGTCTTCTCTCCCAATGAACGATTGGAATGATTTCGAGAAGTAGATATTTTCCCTAAATGCTAGAGCTATGAATGCTCTATTTTGTGCCTTAGATAAAAACGAATTCAATCAGGTTTCTTTGTGCGAAATGACTTTCGATATTTGACACATTCTTGAAACCACACACGAAGGCACTAATAGATTAAAAGTTTCTAAAATAAATATTTTAATGTATGATTTTGAACTTTTTCGAATGAAGCAGAGCGAAACCATTGTTGACATGTACACCTGTTTTACGGATGTCGTCAATGGTTTAAAAGTTCTTGGCAAATGCTTTTCTAATTTTGAACTCATTAACAAGATTTTATGATTGCTTTCTAAAAATTGGAATTCAAAAGTAAAGGCAATACAAGAGACAAAAGATTTAAATATATTTTCACTTGAAAAACTTATCGGTTCATTGATGACATATGAAATGGTGCACAATGCACTTTATGAACAAAACCATCTTCCAAAGAACAGGAAGGATTTGGCACTTAGAACAATTGAAAACCACTCGAGCATAAGCTCAAGTGATGGTAAATTTAAACTCCTCACTAAGAAATTTAAAAAGTTTACAAAACAAAAATTAAAGAATAATAAGAATGCAACTACTTGCTATGAACGCAAGAAGAGGGAAGAACTTTGGGACGAAACGAGTACCTCCGAAGACGAGGAGCAAACCAACAAAGGCGAGGCGGCAAACTACGTCTTAACGGCTTTCGATGATGAGGTAATCAAAATGTCCTTAATTTATTTCGAAATTACATTATGCTTTTCATGATGCATTTCATTTATTTTTAGTCTAGAAAAATTATTTTTCAAAAATTACATGTTTAATAATGTAATGAAAATGTAAAAAATTAGGAATCATGCTTATCATGCTAGTAATTTTGAAAATAATTATGAAAATTACATATAATATAGGAACAAAATGTTAGACTTAAATCATACTAGATGTTTTAATGATGTGATAAAGTGATAATGTGTATCTTGATGATCGTATTTAATTGAAAATACTTTATGTAATCATGCTTGATGAAATAATGTAATTTGAGATCATGCTTAATAAAATTTTCTTTCGAAATGATGCATGAAGATTTTTGTGATTTATGAATTATCGATTTTCATGGTAATAAAAGTGGCTTTTTCGGTTTTAAAAATGATGCATGTTTTGATTTAGTATAAATGAAAAAGACATGCTTATATGAAATAGTGTAAGTGTTGACGATTGTATATTTAATGATGTATAATCATGTAATAAAAACATTAATTGTTTGGATACCATGATTCACAATTTTATGCATGAGATTTTAAAGTTATACATGATGATTTTTGTGATTTATTGATTTTAATGATTTTTATAACCGAACCACTATAAAATCTGGTTTGAATTTACTTTCTGAAAATTACATTAAATGCAAACTGCCTTTAATATGCTCTTACTTCGCATTCAAAGTTAAGAATTTCTGAGTTCAATTTTCAATGTACGAAAATATTTTCAGAACTGACGTAATTTTATCGCAGCACTAATTCACCCCCCCTCTTAGTGCCGACTCTTAATCCTAACAATTGGTATCAGAGCCTCGTTTTCTCATTTGGTTTAACACCCAAGAGAAATGGCTCTTTTCGGCTTTCAAGAGGGACTTTCTCTTATTTGTCCCCTCTTTTTCAATGGGACAAACAATACTTATTGGAAAACTCGAATAAGAATTTTCTTACTTTCTATTGATTTAAATTTATGGAATATGGTCGAAAACATATTTCAAATGTCTTCTCTCCCAATGAACGATTGGAATGATTTCGAGAAGTAGATATTTTCCCTAAATGCTAGAGCTATGAATGCTCTATTTTGTGCCTTAGATAAAAACGAATTCAATCAGGTTTCTTTGTGCGAAATGACTTTCGATATTTGACACATTCTTGAAACCACACACGAAGGCACTAATAGATTAAAAGTTTCTAAAATAAATATTTTAATGTATGATTTTGAACTTTTTCGAATGAAGCAGAGCGAAACCATTGTTGACATGTACACCTGTTTTACGGATGTCGTCAATGGTTTAAAAGTTCTTGGCAAATGCTTTTCTAATTTTGAACTCATTAACAAGATTTTATGATTGCTTTCTAAAAATTGGAATTCAAAAGTAAAGGCAATACAAGAGACAAAAGATTTAAATATATTTTCACTTGAAAAACTTATCGGTTCATTGATGACATATGAAATGGTGCACAATGCACTTTATGAACAAAACCATCTTCCAAAGAACAGGAAGGATTTGGCACTTAGAACAATTGAAAACCACTCGAGCATAAGCTCAAGTGATGGTAAATTTAAACTCCTCACTAAGAAATTTAAAAAGTTTACAAAACAAAAATTAAAGAATAATAAGAATGCAACTACTTGCTATGAACGCAAGAAGAGGGAAGAACTTTGGGACGAAACGAGTACCTCCGAAGACGAGGAGCAAACCAACAAAGGCGAGGCGGCAAACTACGTCTTAACGGCTTTCGATGATGAGGTAATCAAAATGTCCTTAATTTATTTCGAAATTACATTATGCTTTTCATGATGCATTTCATTTATTTTTAGTCTAGAAAAATTATTTTTCAAAAATTACATGTTTAATAATGTAATGAAAATGTAAAAAATTAGGAATCATGCTTATCATGCTAGTAATTTTGAAAATAATTATGAAAATTACATATAATATAGGAACAAAATGTTAGACTTAAATCATACTAGATGTTTTAATGATGTGATAAAGTGATAATGTGTATCTTGATGATCGTATTTAATTGAAAATACTTTATGTAATCATGCTTGATGAAATAATGTAATTTGAGATCATGCTTAATAAAATTTTCTTTCGAAATGATGCATGAAGATTTTTGTGATTTATGAATTATCGATTTTCATGGTAATAAAAGTGGCTTTTTCGGTTTTAAAAATGATGCATGTTTTGATTTAGTATAAATGAAAAAGACATGCTTATATGAAATAGTGTAAGTGTTGACGATTGTATATTTAATGATGTATAATCATGTAATAAAAACATTAATTGTTTGGATACCATGATTCACAATTTTATGCATGAGATTTTAAAGTTATACATGATGATTTTTGTGATTTATTGATTTTAATGATTTTTATGATAAATCTTGCACTTTCATGTTAAACAATGATATGTGTTTTGATTTGACAAGTTGAATGATTGAGAATAAATGATGATTTTTCTCTTGATTATAATTTATGATATTTGTTTTGAATCATCATCTTGATTTTGAACTCCTACCATTTTTCTAAAAAGGAGAGATTAATGAATCTATTTATATCCTTTTTATGAATCTCTTGAAAATGATTTTGATTTGACAAATTGAATTTGAATGAGCTTTATCTTGATTTTTTGGGCTTTATAACTAGAGATTTCTTATGCATCAATCAAGATATTATATCATTTGTTCTCCTATGTTTCTTTTTGCCAATTGCTAAAGAGAAAATAAATGATCAAAATGTTGATTTAATGATTTAATATTTGGTATCTTGAATGCTTTAATATCATGCATGGGAGTAATGACGAAGGTTTTGAACACAAATGTTTGTATCATTTTTTATGATTTTATATTTTGAAATTATGCATGATGAGTTGAAGTGATGTTGGTTTAATTGTATGAATCAACAATCTTTTTGTCAATTGAATAATGATTTTCTTTAATTCTTAATTTATAACTTGAGTTTTCTTCTTGAATCAAGATTGTTTCCTATCATGCTTTCTATTTAAAAAAGAAGAAATTTGTCAAAAATGATATATGATCTTTTGACATTCATAACTTGATTTTTCAACTTTGTTATTTATCCTTTGTCATGATTTGAAAATTGTTGTAAAGGAGAAAAGAGATACAAAATTGTATTCTTCCCTTCTTTTTAACAATGACAAAGGGGGAGATAGCTAGCTTGCTCAAGGCAAAAAGATGCACAAATCTTGCCAACTTTCATATGTGTAAAATTTGCTAGCTCATAAATTGTAAGGAGAAAAACTTACTTGCTTGCTAACACATCTAAAGAGAAGATGCAAATGTACTTCATGTAGCTTGCTTTATGTAAAACATTGTATCTTGCTAGCTTGTTATCTTGCTTTATTTTTCAAAAACTTGCTAGCCTTCATACTTCAAAGAGAAGTAATACTTCTCAAATTGCTAGCTTGTATGTTGTAAAATAATGTAAAATTTTGCTAGCTTGCACTTTGCAAAGGAAACAAAAATGGCACTTCTCAAAAGAGAAGAAAGAGCTTGCTATCTTGAAAATCACAAGCCTACCTATCTTAAAAAGCAAAAATACAAACTTCCAAAATTTACAATCATGCACAACTTTAAAATTAATGATGATTTGGTGATTATGCATGTTGTAAAGTGATATAAAATTACTAGCATACACTTTATAAAATGATGAAAAATTTTGCTAGCTTGTATGTTGTAGAACATGCTATCTCACTACCTTACATATCTAAAACTTGATAGCATGCATGTTCTAATATGATGTAGCACTTGCTAATTTTATGCTAGCTTGAATGATAAAACATGAGATTGTTTATAATGCAAATTTATTGTTCTCATGACGTGAAAATTATATAAAGGGAAAAGAACTACAAAATTATAGTCTTCCCTTCTTTTTGTTGATGACAAAAGGGGAGAAGTATGATCATGTTATGCTTGATGACGTATTGCTATGACTTGAATTCGACTTGAATTCAAGGTTCTATCAATGGCATATTGATAGGGGGAGTTTGTTTAAACTCCGGGAGTTAAGGTTAACTCCTTTATCAATTAGTTGTCATCATAAAAAAGGGGGAGATTGTTGAATCTCGAATTTTGATGATGAAACCAATTGATAAGTCTTTAAGTTTTAATCTACGTTTTGAGTGATGCAAGATGCTTCGATCTTGGAGAGACAATTAAAACAGGAAGAATCATGTTGGGCTGGAGGAAAATGTGTCAGAAGATTGGACGTCGGGCCGGAGGATCGGTCAACGTATCAACAGTAGGCTTCGGGCCATGGATTCAGGCATCGGGCCAAGAAGAGCGGATATTGCACCAAGGATATCGGAGTTGCGAAGTCAATTGGCCGATTGGGAAATAGGCCGCAAGAGAGGACGATGCGCCGAAGAATCGGACGAAGCGTCGAGGGACCAATGATATGCCGGACAACATGATTAATGCTTAGTATTAATTGTCTAGATTAAAGTATGTTTTTACATGTGCAAGATTAACTACGATAGCAAGGCATAAAGCAAAATGAAGTCCCGGAGTCAAGAACGCGATTTCGTTGGGAGTTCAAGAGTTCATCAGAAGTCCATATGTTCATCGGAAGTTCTGCCGAGAAGTCCAGGAGCTTGCCAAAGAAGCTCATCAAAACTCACTAAGAAGATCGTCATAAAGTCCAGGAGCTTGCCGAGAGTTCGCCGGAACATTGCCGAGAGATTGTCGGAAGTTTGCCGGAAGATCGTCGGAAGCTCGCCGGAAGAAACTAGACTTACGGACTTGTTTAGCTTAGATTATGTCTTAGGAATCGTAGTTAGCACGTAATTGGGTTTGGATTTAGGTTAACCCAATTAGGGGCCAGTTAGGCCCATGTAAGAACTGTGTTAGGCCCAATGAAAAGGCCCAAACAGTGCCCCAAGAGGTGACATCGTCGTGACACAATCTCCGAGACTGTGTCAAGCGGTGGTACCGCTGGTCTGGGCGATGGTACCGCCCAAACACAGCCTCCGAGAGGCTACAGGCGATGGTACCACCCAGCACAGCCTCCCAAGCGATGGTACCGCTAGATTGGGCAATGGTACCACCTAGTGCAGTGTCAATGTCAAACTGACACTAGCGGTGGTACCGCCCGGACCTAGGAAACCCAGGATGAGATGTTTTTAGGCTTCAAGTTTGAATAAACTTGAAGCCTATAAATACCCCTCTCATCCCTGGTTAACACACACATGCATTGAGAGTAAACAAGAATAGAAACGCTGCTGCAATCTTGTATGAGCTCCTCTCAAAGTTCTAAGTGTTAGAATAGTTTGAGAAAGGAGTGACTGGGGGTGTAAGGGTTATCTCCTAAACCTGATAAAAGGAGAATCGAGTTGTAAAAGGTGGTTGGTCTTCGCATATTGAAGGAAGACCGATAGTGGATGCTGGTGGCCTCGACGAAAGAGGAATCGACGGAGTGGATGTAGGTCACGATAACCGAACCGCTATAAAATCTGGTTTGCATTTACTTTCTGCAAATTACATTAACTACAAACTGCCTTCAATACGCTCTTACTTCGCTTTCAAAGTTAAGCATTTCGAGTTCGGTTTTCAACGTACAAAAATATTTTCAGAACCGACGTAATTTTACCGCTGCACTAATTCACCCCCCCTGTTAGTGCCGACTCTTGATCCTAACAGGGTCATTAAATGGGCCTCCCAATGAGCCCAAATCACTCCTCATTTAGGCCCAATTGGCCCCTAATTCAGTTAGCCCAATTTCAACTCAATTATGTGCTAACTATGAATTTTAAGGCATACACTATGCTAAATAAGTCCAGTAAGTCTAGGTTTCTTTTGATGATCTTTCGATGAACTTCCGACGATCTCTCAGCAATGTTCCAACAGACTTCCAACAAGCTCCTGGACTTCACGACGATCTTCTTGGCGAGTTCCGACGAGCTTCTTTGGCAAGCTCCTGGACTTCTCGATCAATTTCGACAGAACTTCCGACGAATGTTTGGACTTCTGACGAACCCTCGAACTCCCAATGAAATCTTGTTCTTGACTCCGGGACTTTATTTTGTTTTATGCCTCAATCACTATTATAGTTAATCCTGCACACTTAAATCCTACTTCAATCTAGATAATTATTACCAAGCTTGAATCAAATGTTGTTTGGTATATCATTAGTTCCTCAATGCTTTATCCGATTCTTTGGCACATGGTCCTCTCTTGCGGCCTATTGCCCAATCAGCCAGTTGACCTCCGCAACTCTGATTTCCTTGGCGTAATTTCCGCTCTTCTTAGCCCGATGTCCGAACCCATGGCCCGAAGCCTTCTGTCGATACGTCGACCAATCCTTCGGTGCGACGTCCAATCTTTTGACATGTTCCACTCCAACCTAACACGATTCTTCCTGCTTTAATTGTCTCTCCCTGATCGAAGCTTCATGCATCACTTGAAACGCAGATCAAATCATAAACACATCAATTGGTTTCATCATCAAAATTTGAGATTCAACATAATCTTCTGACATGTTTCTTTTTGGCCCAACATGATTCTTTCTACTTTAATTGTCTCTCCTTAGTCGAAGCTTCCTATGTCACTCAAAACACAGATCAAATGATAAACACTATCAATTGGTTTCATCATCAAAATCCGAATTCAACAATCTCCCCCTTTTTGATGATGACAACTAATTGATGACAGAGTTAACCTTAACTCCCCCTATCAATATGCCATATTGATAGAATCTTGAATTCAAGCTGAATTCAAGTCAAAACAAATTTAATCATGATTCACATCATATGCAATACATCATATACATCATAATAAAATCATGAGTATTGCATTCATCATAGCATGATCATAAAATCATGCATAACATCATCATACTTCTCCCCCTTTGTCTTCAACAAAAAGAAGAAGTGCATTTAGCAAGTTTTAAATCATTGCATTATGAATATAATCTCAAGTTTTATCATCATGTAAGCTAGCAATAATTTTGAGTTTTGTAAGTATATAAATTTTGCTAGATGTGTAAGTTAACATGTTTTGCTTCTTGAGATAGGCAAGATAGCACTTTTGCTTCTCTTGAGATTACAAGCTAGCAATTCTTGGTGATGTTCAAGATAGCAAGTTATAAATCGTATTAGCACGTGTAAGCTAGCAAATTTATATCATTTTATAGTATACAAGCTATCAAATTTTACACTTATGAAAGTTAGCAAAATTTTATATCTTTTGATATATGTAAGATAGACTATTTTTGCATCTTCTTGAAATGTGTAACTTAGCAAACATTGCTTCTCTTAATATAGCACTTCTTGCTTTTCTTTTGAGATGAGCAAGCTAGCAAGTTTGCCTCTTTTCATGATGTGCATGCTAATAATTCTTTCTCCCCCTTTGTCATTGGCAAAAAGAGGGGAATAACAATACAATAGTGTAATTCATTTCTCTTTACTATAATCTTCAAATCATGACAAGGATAAATAGCAAAGATGAAAAATCAAGTCATGAATGTCAAAACAATTTTTTATCATGAATATTTCATCATTCCATGCATCATTATCATAAGCTAAAGTATTGCATGCATAATACCAAATCATCATTCATAATTACACCAATATTCCAATCATTATTTCAATCATAAAAAATGAAAGATCAAGTCTAAAATTTGAGAAATCAAGATCATGATTCAAATAATGTATAAGAAGAATTTATGAATTTGGGAGATCTAACATGTCTAAGTTTATCATTCAAGCTAGCAAATTTGGTTCTCTTGAGATGCTAGCTATTTTCTTTCCCCCTTTTGTCATTGTAAACAAGAAAAAAGAAGGGAAGAACATAATGGTGTAAATGTTCAAGTCATCACAAAAATACAAAGGTGTTATAAGAAAACCATGACATGAAAGATATTAATATCAAATCATGAATATGTCACGAGACATGATTTATTTCAACAAATCTCTTCTTTTATAAATGGCAAAAAGAAACATAGGAGATCAAATGATATAATATCTTGATTCATGTATAAGAAATCTCAAGTTATAAATCTCAAAAAATCAAGATAAAGCTCATTCAAATTCAAATCGTCAAATCAAAATCATTTTCAAGAGATTCACAAAAGCATAATATACATGGATTCATTAAACTTTTATCGAAAAATCAATAAGATAGAGATGAAAAATATATTCCTTTTTTATGTGTTTTATTTGAAGTTGTTTGTTTCATACAAGCATGCCTTTATCTTTTTATGCCAAATAAAAATATGCATCAACGTTTACGATCGAAAAGTAAATTTTGTAAAAAAAACCATCAAGACCAAAAAAGTATAACACATTAAACATAAGGCTTCTTCAAACAAGAGATTTGATTCATTATTTTAATTTCAGTGATAATATATTTTCCCTTTTATGTGTTTCATTTTAAGTGATTGATCTCATATAAGCATGCTCAAGTTTTTCGTATGAAAACCATACATCATAGTTTAAAATCGAAAGAGCAAATCTCATCATGGAAATCATCAAGATCAATAAACCATAAATTACCCAAAAATCATCATGCATAATTAAATATAAAATCGTCAAGCATGATACTTACATTATTTCGTATTAGCATTTTTAATCACATTCGAAAATAATCAATTTAGATACACATTATTTTT
>LVTN01004221.1:0-12780 GCA_001649415.1 Musa itinerans | reverse complement strand
GCCCACTGAACATGTTCATCAGAAGTCCCAGCCCATTGCCGTTCGTTACTCCTGTAGCAAAGCAAAATGATGAATGCACATTTGACTGAAGTATCAGCCTATTGTCCAGTAATATGATTGAGTCGGAAGTATTTGAGATATTGAGAACAACCAGATCACAGATTTATGAAAGAACATGTATCAACAGGACCCAAGGATTAGATGCATCAGATTTATTTTCTCATACCTGCCGTACCATCACTGGTCTGATTTTGTTCCCTGCAACAAGGAGCATGAAATCAGAATATAGATCAAAGATCAAAATAGAGCCAGAGAAAATTCGCAAGAGGAAGAAATGTCAATCAAATCTTATGACATATGAAATAAAACTTCTTTCGATTAGTGATAAAATAAAAAAAGTTGATGATAAAGCAGATTAACAAAGTAAAAGTAATGTTTTATAGGTGGTACTTACTGTCTTGGCTGCTGCCGAACAACCTGGGATAAAAATGATTGTTGAAAAGATAGAAGTTGCTGCAAACAGGAAGAATAGACTGAATAACAGGACATCACATATAAAATACGATCGCCAATGAAGTTACCTGCATCGTCTCAGGAGAAGTAAGCTGGCGAATCAATTCTGGGTTCTGCAACACATCACTAAGCTGGGAATTGGATCCCAACAAGCCACGGAGTTGTGGACTCAAGACCTAATGATAAGCAACAATCATAAAAATGGAAAAGCAACGATGATAGTTCTACCGAATTCACAATGGAATACACATACCTGATTCATAAACTGAGGGTTGGAGAGGAGACTCTGCATCATCTGCATAATGTCTGGATTCTGTAAAAGCTGATTTAAAAAGGATGGGTCAGGCACGCCACCGGCCATCCTTTCCAACTCTGGCAAACCAAATCCACCTAACCCAGCAATGCCTGTAGACCTTCTATCACTTGCAGGGGCAGATCTCAAGTTGGTAGTCTGTGCAGCTCCCGCTGTTGCATTAACTTTGAGCACATGACCACCAATAAACCATGTGAAGAATACAAAACAACTAACCAGTTCTGCTCCATGGATTGGGAAGTGGGTTACTGTTTGGTGCAGCAGATTCCGTTGCTACATCTGAACCAGTTCCAGACTGACTAGGTGTCTGATTTCCTGCCTGTGTAGCACCTTGGTTAACCAAAAGTGCCACAAATGGGTTTTGACCCAAGTCATTCCCCATTTCCCCTGCAGCGGTTGTAGCATTTAGAAATGGCTCCTGGACAGTTTCATACATGCGCCTAAGCATGTTGAATCCTTCTGGGGATGATTCAATGTTGCTCATAGCCCTATCAGTGTTCCGCATCAATTCTCTCACTAGTTCAGGATTCCTCATAACTTCTAGAGACTGTCGGAGAGTACTGGGGTCATTAAGGATGTGTGCAAATTCAGGATTCCTGTCTATGATTTCACGCATTTGAGGATTGTTCATTATCATGCCTCGAATTAGATCAGGATTATTCATCAAACTTTGCACGGCAGGCATGTTCATTATTTCCCTCATCATGCTAGGATTCTGAGTCAGCTGTTGCTGCATCTGGTTAAGTTCTGGTAAGCCAAATCCCAAAAATCCGGATCCTGTGCCATCTCTCCTGTTAACACCAATGCCTTGAAAGAGCATGCCTCCAGAATCAGTTCCTCCAAATTGCCCACCTTCATTAGAAACAGCTGTTTCGACACCTATAGAATTGTTTGGTTCCCTTGAAGCTTCATGGCTAGCTGTTGCTGCTTCAGCAGATGCAGGTGGTGGTGTTAAAGCACGAATCAAATGAATTGTGTGATTTGATGCCAATCCTACGATAGAAAAATGAAAAGAAAAAGAAATACTTAGAAACTAATTGATCAAAATGGACACCAAGAGATCCAACCACATGTAACATTTGAGTTGGTTTCCTTACTAAATTAGTAAGCTAGTAATTTTCAAAATTTGAGAATCCAAGCAAGCATCCAACACTACATTTGAGTAATAACAGTTTGGATTAATAAAAATATATATAAAAAACATTCCTCACCAGTTTACATGTTAAAAATGAAAATTTCTCCCATTATCAATTTGAATGTGCCAATAACCTACACTGCTATCAACATCTCCAATTTCTGAAAATTATGCTTAAAGGCCCAACTTAAGAGTTTGACATCTTCGTCAAGGCTTAACATATAGTCCAAATCAAACCCAAGTATGGTGCATGTGGGGTAGCCCAATGGTAGCTCCATGCCGTGATGAGTCCTTTGACTCCATTCATGGTTAGCCCTTTCTAACTTGAGCCCCTCATCATGCCCTAATACTAGGTCGACTCTAAGACCAATTGTTACGACCCGACCTGATAGGATAACTGGTTTGTTAACTTCGTTAAACCTGAGCTATTGATTAAAATGCTTATGCTAAAATTAACAATAGTACACCCATCAGACCCTTATAAGCAAATTTTAGTCTTATTCAAATATTGTTATTTTCCTTTATTAGAGCGACCCAAATCCACACCCCAAAATACCATAGTAAAAGATCATATCATAGTTCATTAAAGACCACGAGAAATGCATAGCTCAATACAAACCTTCCGATGTGCTTCATAACTTTGAACCAAATTGCACTACCGGTGGTTTTATAAGCATTCATTTTGGGTTAATATTTCAACCGAAACTAAATTTCCCATGAAAACCTCTAAAAAAACCTGAACTAATTCTCTTTATTCTGCTCCGAAGTCCAAATCTCTTAGGGCTTTTCTTTTATAGAATTTGAAGCTTCTGCAGTCAAAAACTTGGTTTTCCTATAAAAACCAATAAACTTGAACAGTCAAAAGCTGCTGCAATCCATAATAAACTAGATTTCTTCTGTGAATGGAAAACTTTGGCAGACTTACTGGACTTAGGATTAGGGCCTTCCCATGTTCTGCAAGTACAACTTTGAGTCAACTCAAAATGCACAAAAAACCTGCTGTTATTAACAATTAAAAAATCATTCATAATTTTAGCTTCTTTAAATAAATTGTTGCGACAATTGCAATATAAATCATCATAGAAGTCTTTTGTTGAATATGTGACCTAGATGTAAAGTTTTTTATTATTACTATGGATTGTTAGACTTCCAATTAAACTGCAAAGTGTCAAAGAGAAAAGTTCAAGACAATTTGTAATGAACCAGATAAAGAATTCTTTAGTTATTGTGGTTTATGCATATACTTTATCTTCCTTTAATATCATTATTTCTGTATTTTTTTTCCTTCACCAAAGCTGTTCTCTACCACAATAGGCCCTCACTTTAAATTTTTCTAAATTTCCTTCTACTTGCTTCCTTCAAAACATATTTGGATGTACTTTATTGTTTGGGAGTTGGAGGAATAAAGTGTCTAGCGCTGGCTGGATTTTCCCAAAAGAAATGTGTGAAGAAAATCAACAGACGAATAGAGGAACAAATAGAATCAGAATACAGTAAGGGCCTCTATGACCATGTCTTTTTTTATTTTTAATTTTCCTTCAACAGTTCATGTGAACTTATTCAGCCGAGTGCCCCCATATAAAATTATTATATAACCCAGTAAAACTTAGAAGGAATCTTAAATAGGAAATAAATCAGCCATAATAATATCTACCAACAGCTAATGGCTCCTTTAGGAAGAACTAGAGCATGCTTTTGTCTCTCTTCTTAACAATTATAGCCTGCTTGAAACAGACAGTCAAGGGTATCAGTTGACCCAATTTGTTCATAAGGCAAGAACAACAAATAAATCAATGAAAATTAAGAAAAATAAAGAAAACCTACATCAATTTAGGAGCTATTGCATGCATACCCACCCAAATTCTGAAATTCTCCTAGATACATCCATTCTTTCATATATGCAGCAATTTAACATTGGGAGGCTATCCACAAAGTTTCTCATTCTATAGGAATGAACTGATGCATACTGAATGACTTGGTAATAACAACGAATAAAGTTCCTGTACCATCAACCATAGTAACTAGTAAAATTTGTACGCACTAGAATGATTTCTCACTTGCAGCTGTTACAACGCTGCAAGCCTGGAACCACCCTTCCTAAATCTACTGCTCAAAACTACCTTACAGCATGAACTAGCCTGCCAGGCTAGAAATGATGGCCTCTTGCACAGGTTAATTGTTTTGTTTTGACTAACAAATCAATTGTTTTAAACTCATTAGTTAATTTTAGGAACAAACATCCATTCCATGTCCAATTTCTCAGGAATTCTTTGATATGTTTTTACAACTTCCATGATGGAAAAAGTAGACCCTCAATGAGCTGTGCTGTCATAACAACACCAAAAGCACGCATGTTGATTGGACAAAATATATTTGACCGGCCCAAGCTTAAGTAGAACAACTAAGCCAAATGAGTTTTCAGTAAGTATCAGCATGTGCTTGAAGAGCCATGCCAAGCCTGACGCCTAAAAGAATCTATCCATTTATAATGGCATATATACTTTAGCATGCCTCTCTGATCTTTTTGTAAAGAATACCTAATTTCATGTCATTAATGAGATTAACCAACACTCAAAACAGAAAAGAATTTAAGAAGCATCAAGGTTGAGGACAATGAATTAGTTTCCCAACACATCAGTTAAAGCGGGCACATGTTATATTAGAAAAAGGCCACATCTAAACAAAGACAACATAAGGCATAACTAAAAAAAAAAGAATAAATCAATACTAAACATGAAAATTGCATAATTCTTGTTTATGCTGAAGAGAACAAAAGGCCTATTTGCAATGGTTTGTTCATACATCTCCACCATAATTAATGAAATTAGTTCAAAGCGATTCAGGGGAAAATTTATACATTAGTCAAATCTTCTATCTGTATGGAAATTTTCTTTTGCCAACACTAATTAAAAACAAATCCATTTGTCCATTGTTTAAATTCATCCAATAAAACCAGATTATCAGAATAGGTGATCTAGAGCTTTTACAACTGCATTAAAAATATTTACCTATTAGCAATTCCATATTGCAGATAAAAAAACTTAAATCCTAGCAAAAAAAAAAAAAATGCTGCTATATAAGTCAAATAAATAGTCATTAGTCTAGTTCACCAATTACAAGTACAGAAAGAACCTTATGGTCAGAACTGTTTACAACATTGGTCCATGGATAATTATATTAGTGAGACCTATATCTTCCACAGGGACAATGCACGCCTCTACAAGCTCATCTCAGCAAAGCAATTTCTTATATATATGTTCTTTTAGTTTTTTTCCAACACTTTGCTTTCAGTTTTAGGGTATCTGGAAATCAAGATAACAACAAGGATGAAAAAACATTTCTCCATACTAACTTGTGCTCAGATAATATACTAAATTTCGTTTATATTTATAGCGCATTGAAAGCTATCATCTTTTAGAAGCCCATTAACGTGTCACTTATTTCATTCCTTATGCTCTTCTTTCTATCTCTCTCGTTCTCGAGGTACATCCTGATGTTTCAGACAATCGAATAAAAAGAAATAAAAATAAAGAAATTGTTTGTTAAAAAGAGAATGACAATATTTACTCCACAGAAATAACTGTTCTACGTAATATCACAAGAAAAGGAGACATGAAGAGAAAAAGGCGTCAGCAATAGGAACAAAAGCGAGACAACACGGGGGGGAAGGGTGACGGGACGCACCGTAGCTCTGCAGGGTCTGCTCGTCCTTCAAGATCCGGCCTTTGTAGATCAGCCGCTGCTGCTCCGCCGGGACGTCGCATTTCTCGACGAGGGCAACCTTGAGGGTGCCGACGGTGGAATCGAGGGCGGCCTCTACGGAGAACTTGGACCCGTTGGAGCACCGGACTTGGAGGGTGACGGTGTCCGAGTCGCCAGTGCCGTCAGGGTCCCCGTCGGCGCCCATGAACGCCGCGCCGAAGGGGATCGGATCCAATCGAAGGATCGATAGGATCAAGAACGGGAGGGGATTTGGGCCTCTTACTGCGGCACAAAAGAGGGAAGACCGGCCGGAGGAGGAGGAGGAGGAGGAGGGGATTGGAAGCTTCCAGAGTTGTTTTCGCGTGTTGTAACGGCGGTTTCGTTACGCCAAATACACTCGAATTAAAATTACACAAAGATGCGATAATTAATGTTACATAAAGATACGGTAATTAACTCTGGAATTAATATTATGTGGAACTAATAATAAATATGTGGTAATTAATATTACACAAAGAAATTGATCGTATTTTTTTTTTTAGTTTTTAAATTCTTAAAATAAATATAATGAAGTTAGAAATGGGTGATTATAAAAAGACTGAAAAGCCTACACTAAAAGAGTCACCCATTTGGCTTAGAATCTTACTGATCCAATAATACGATACTAAAACGTCAAGTCAAAATCTACTCCGAGGAAATAAGAAGCTTATCCATGAGGGTTTAAATTCGAGTATCAAATAAAAGAAAATAATCTGATTCTTAATAAAGGTAGGAATGATGATAAAGAAGGATTCCAAGTAAAGGTGATGAATGAAATTATTCTTATGAGGTAAGTTAATTTGCTTAAACCTCTCTCTCTCTCTTTTAAAGAGATCAAGAACATCCCGCTTGGCTAAATAATCATTCTAATTAGGTATATTTTATCCGTAGGAGTTCTTGTCTGATGAGTACATAAGGTCTAAAAAATATAATTAGAAGAATCAAAATTCTCCGATCAAAGTTATCTTCTAAAATATCGCGAGTATTAAAATCATGTGCGATTCAATATTCTTATCTGATGTAATATTGAATGTATCCTCATCAAAGGTATATCAATGATGTAAATATCTTAACCTGTGAGTAATTATTATCATGTTTATCGGTTGGGGATGAAGGATATATAATGTCTTTACGAGAAGAATGACCTCTTGACTTCTTACGAGGCTTTCGTTCTTCAGCTCTAACATATAAGATTAAACGTGGTTTGATGGAAACAATCTTTCTTGCTGCTAAAACACTTCGTCCATTGCTACCATTGCCAATAAATAGTTCAGGTTGGAAATCGTCTCAGATTGAGAAGACAACGAGGAGGAAGAAGCAGTAAACACGGCACAGATTAGAGGACCATAGCCGGTGGCCAAAGAGAAGATCTCATTCCTATACTAAAGCCCTGTGGTGGTCGAGAGAAGCTTGGGGAAGAGAGGACAGATGAGGTTCTTGTTCCCAAGTCTAACCAGCAGCCACCGTTGCATGACATGTAACAAGAGAAGCCATCAAGCTTAATTCCCCATTGCAACCAAGAAAGATTCATTTGACTCGTATCTGAAACTTTGTTGCCAATGTGTTAGGAGTTGCTGCTAGTAGCCAATCATTAAGCCACCATGGAACAGTTCGTCTTGTCGAAGCAACTTGTATGCTGCTTCTTCCTTCCATTGTCACGATCGCCGCCCGCCCTTCTCCGTTCGTCGCTTATATCCCATCGTGAGATCTAATCGTCTGTAAATATATATATATATATATATATATATATATAGAATATACGTTCTGACAAAAAGAAATAAAAGAGTATTTGTCAAGAAAAATCATCAAATCTTTCACTTCGAATCCAATGTAAATACAAACAAGAGAAGATTCTGTTGGTGAACAAATGTATCGTAGCAGGTGAGTCAGCACGGTTTGGTCCACGGATCGATGTTGAGAGTCTTCTGACGGTCGAGCTAGATGCTGAGGTCGACCGGGTCCTCTCAGCGACGTGTTGATCGGTGTTTCATGGTCTGGGTGCTGGTTGATGGCTCGTCGTGGGGACGTCGGTCGGCGACTTCCGGGGTTGGGGCGTTCGCAGATCAGTGGCGACCCTCTTCCTGCAAAAATGACATTCGTCGGGTGATTCCCGACTGTGGCCTCTCCGACGAATAAGTCAGTGGAGGGTTCAATCGTTTTTTTTCCTTGCCCTCTGGCGGATGTCCACCAAGGACTCTTATACCATTGTATGAGGGTCGTCGTATGTGGATCGACGTGACGGGCGTGACAGATAGTGTCTCGGTACGAGCTCTGACCTAGCGTGTGGGGATGGTGCCGTCCTGGGTTTACTGGGATGAGGTATGTTGGCCGATACCCTGGGGTACAGATTCTGACTTGGCGTATGGGATGCCGTGACGTGTGACACCTTTGGTACGGATTCTATCATAGCGTGTGACATCGGCTGTGACGTGTCTTGCTCATAATGTACCTTATCACTCCACTATCAATCTTTACCTTCAGGTAATAGCAAGTGAGCATACCAAGTGTGTCACTGCAGTCATAGAACGCTGCAAACAAAGCGGTACGCGGTGGGCACCGTCTCCGGCCACACGGATCTCCATAGTGCAGGTTGTTCTAATCGAAAGAAATAAATAATTAATTTTTTTATTGATAATATATATCAATTTATATACATAAAAAAGAGATTATAAAATATAATATTAATGTAATTTTTTAATTAATAATAAATCATGATCTTCATTACTTCATGGAATCATGATATTATGTTATCAAAATTTTTATGATTTAAAATTAAAATAATATATTATCAAAATATTAAGAGGATCATAATAGTTTTATCATCATTTATTATTCTCAATAATATCTTTTCTAATATGTCTTTACAAGATGGTGCTATCATCAAAGACATCGATCTTGGATCGAAATAGAATAAATTGCCTATAAGACAAAGGCTTAGTAAAAATATCTATAGTTTGATTCAATAGTTGTAGAAGTAATTGCTCAATATGTAAAGATCTTGCAACATAACATTATTTTTTGAAAATTCGAGCGATTGAATTATGATAAAAAAAATATGATATAAGCACAAATACATGTTATGTCATTCTTATTACCTGCCCAATTGATATTCAAAAATATATAAAACAACAAAAGAGTGTTATTTTGATAATAAGGTAAGAAAAAAGATTGACATAGTAATAATATTGACCTCAAGTATTTTTGTGCGATAATAAAGATCATAAATATATTTTTATTGAGAAAAAAATAGACTTGTAGATGACGTGAACACTCAAGGCAAAATAAAAAAGAAAAAACATGAAGCAACTTAAAAAAAAGATTAATTAGAGCATAAAGCTATAATACCATAAAAGAAATGACTATCTTAAATTTTAATTGATAGTCAATATATGAGATTACAAAATATGATAATTATATATTTTTTAATTAATAATAAATTATTGATTTATTTGATAGAATCACGATAATTGATCATAATTTTTATGATTTAAAATTATTATAAAAATATATTATTAAAATATTAAGAGAATCATAATAATTTTATCATACACTATCCTTCCTTCTTAATACTAATCTGGCGTGGTTTCCCCTTCCCTCGACTTCCCACCTGTGCGCAACAGCGACGAGACACAACCGAAACCAGAGCTTCTCTGGTAGAGGCGAGGCATAGAAGAAGGATTACACTACGTGAAACCATGCACGTGAATCAGCACAACCATCATTAGATTCGGTTCATTGCACCGGGGAGAGACGCTGTGGAGTTCCACGCCCGGCCGCCTTTGTGCTTCACTCCACCGCTGCCAGAGCGTGCAGCCCCCACCGGGAAGCAGCTGTGCACAAAAAGCTAGCAGAGAGCACCCTAAGTTAGCTCAGAAGTCTTGTCCCAGGGGTCGTTAAGCCTCCATGATTGATCATCGGACATGGCCACAGATCGGAACCACACCACACCACCCACAGTGTCTCCTCGGGAAGAAGACAACCATAATTATTAGCAGGATTCTAACGGGAGCGCACTGTGGCATCACATGATGCGAACACAGGAGAGAAACCACAGCTTCCAGTCGCCGGTATCGTGTTGCCGTGCACGCGAACCCCACATTTTCGTCGGACGCCACCGAACGTCCTTCTCTTCCTCTTCCCCCTCCACTGGTCACCTCTCAAATGTCGATCCCAGTCTCGTATAAGTGGCTCCTCACTTGATGTCACTCTTCGTTGTCGATATTAGGAAGATTCAGACAACGCGATGCATGACTCATGTACGTCCCCTCTTCAAGGAATCTAATCACATACTTGATGGTAACCGTTGGATCCATCACTCGAGAAAGCTCGACTACTACGTCGTAATAGTATACACCTGAGTGCAACTTCTCTCCTGGTTACTGTTCATCGGATCAAATTGTTACCCATTCGATCAGGTTATATGGGTTGGGTGAAGTCAAATTGTACCAAATAGGTGCATAAAAAGCCAATGTACGATGTTTTTGTCGGATTAAATACGCACAGTTTCAGTGAAAGGCTACAACAATAGTAGCAAAAGACGTACGAACACAGGCCAAGCTTTCCCCCAAGTCTCGGACAAATCACGAACAGGGTTCATGGAGACCGTTCCCGGGTTGCAACCTGCTCCATCTCCCAGCGAAGCCGCGCAACCACGTCGTCCTGCACAGGCTCGTATTCCTGCAGCTCCAATCGGTGTTTGGAGTCGAATTGAGAGCATAGAGTAAGAGGGAAGGAGGCCAATAAGGGAGATACGTGAAGAGAAGAGCGGCCATTACTTCGAGTTTTTGGACGAGGTCTCCGGCGTTGGACGCCGAGACGACGAGACGCCGCTGGATTGGCTGGATGAAGCCGTCGTCTACAGCTTTGTCTATGAAGGCCAAGAGCGAGTCGTAGTAGCCGTCGACATTGAGCAAGCCCACCTACCATGCCAAGAGCACGCACGCTCTGCTTACCCGAATATTACCAGATAAGTACGTAGAGCGGACGGCAAAGGCTTACAGGTTTGCTGTGGATGCCCAGCTGAGCCCAGGTGATGACCTCCAGGAGCTCCTCCAGCGTTCCGTACCCGCCTGTAGCACGGATACAAGCCGTAAAGCTAGCTGAAACTGGGAGCAGTGGGGAGAGAAAGCTATGACAACCACAGGTAGAGATAGAGACCAGGCAGAGCGATGAAGGCATCGGAGTAGCGAGTCATTTCGGCCTTGCGCTGGTGCATGCTGGCCACTGGTCTCACCTCGCCAATTGTTTCTCCAGTGATCTGAATCCACAAACAAGCAACCAACCAAGCTTGTTAAAAAGATGGCATTTCAACAAGCACTTGGAACGGAGAAGTAATGGCGATCAAAGATGGTTCACCTCCTTGCGCATTAGGGTCCTCGGGATAATCCTAGAAGAACACGACAAAGTGGGGATTAACAGGAGGGACGGACAGGAACGAGAAAGCACAGAAAACAATGTTGGCGCTGAAATCAATCTGTGCATGCTCACCCAATGACATGGCCACCACCTCTATGAACAGCCTCGGAAACCAGTCCCATCAAACCCACACTCCCACCTCCGTACACAAGGCCAACCTTCCTGGCCACCTGTGACAACTCTCGCTTGAGGACACCATGATCGCAAGCTCACGAAGGATAAAAGGGAGCACCGGGAATCGAGTTAATTACCAGTTCTTTCCCCAGCTCCACAGCAGCATCCTGATAGCAGTTCCTCTTGCCGGGGCTGCTCCCGCAGAACACGCACACCCTCCTGAACCTCGATGGTCTCCCCACCTTGTTCTCCTCCATCTCGGGGACACTTGGAAGCAGCCACCCCGCTCTTTCTCGCTCCCTTCTATCGGCTCTTTCCGCTGCGCCAGTGTCACTTCTTCTCCTCATTATAAATACGACCTCTGTTTGCGGAAAAATAAACGTGCGGGTTGGAAAAATAAACTTAATTTATTAGAATATATGAAGTTAATTAGAAAACTAAAAGGTCATACAGATAATTGTGACCTGATTAAATGCAGACTGAATGAGGACAGCGTGAGGAGAGAACGTACTATATGTGATAGAGATAATTATGATACTCTCTAGCTCCCTTGGTCACGTAAGTAACACCTAAGCAAAAATTCGGAAAACCACCTATTCCCTATCGCTAATAAAAGGTCATGTCGTTTACTTCGATTTCTAGGAATGGGCTCACACTCTTGGCTGATACATCAATAGAAGTCATGCTTCTACATTAGTGACTAATGGTATGATCGTTCCTATGATCGTCAGTAGAGGATCACGTCGCCTATCCCGACTTTCAGAAATGAGTTCACATGACCTACTCCATAGATTAATAGAAGTCATGCTTCCACAATAATGACTGACAGCATAGTCAGCCTTCATCAACCTTTCCTTCCCGACGATCGATAAAGGGATCACTCCCTGCCTAACCCAAAATAATAAGAAAGTCAACTCAGAAGCGTCCCCCTAACGAATCGCCTTAGACACCATAGGACACACACTAGTAAGCTGCCCTCATTAATGCCTTCGCCGTATAGGGTAAGGGGGGCCTTGGCGAATGCACGTCTAGGTTGGTTAGCACCCAAGTATAAAAGCTAAGTCTCGGACCATATTAGAAAAAGAGGGCAAAAGCTCTTCACTCTCTCACTGACATTGTTAACTTCTCTCTCTGTCTTGTTGACCTAAGTATCGAAGGGGTCGAGCCAGAATCCCCAGCACAGACCTATTGTGTAGGACCCCTAACGCCATCCGAAGACGGCTAAGAGACGACCCAACATTGAGGATGACCCAGCTTTCCAATCCGGCTCCACCATACAAGGGCTAGATCGCTCTCAGCGAATCACCTATCCTGTAGGCTCTCCACACCGGCTCGCCATGCCATCTCTTTACGTCAGCAATGAGGAATCATCATGAGGACCTACACCATCGACAGTGAATCAATCGGACTGACTCACCAGTCAACGATTTTCGTATTAACATTCTGGCACTAGAAGGAGGGTTAAATGTCGTAGGTACTAGTCATAGATGCCGCACAAGCCAACCACATGGGTGATGGCATGTGCTATGATACATATTCTTTTTTGCTT
>LVTN01004220.1:0-12796 GCA_001649415.1 Musa itinerans | reverse complement strand
TATGGAGTTTATCTTCAAATTTTGATATGATTTTTACCACTATAAAAGAAGTTAAAGATATAAGTATATTATCTATTGATGAATTAATGGACTTTTTTTTAGTTCATGAATAAAAAGTAAACAGATCTTCGAATAAAATCTCATAACATACTCTACAAACGAAGATAGATTAAAAGAATGACAAAAAAAAAATTCAGAAACCATATCTTAAGAGAGAAATCAAAATGGTAGAGGATGAGGCCAATCAAATGAAAATAACAAAGAAATCCGTCAATGTTACAAAAAAATTAGACACATTGAAAAAATTTGCTAGTACAAAAATAAAAATCTAAATGTTCCTCTCTATAAAAAATATGATCATCTTGAAAAAGACTATTGAAAAAAAATCAAACAAATTATCATAAGAAAAATAATAGTGGAGAAAAAGATGAAGAAAATATTATCTTTATAGCATCTCATAAAGAATATTTTAGACCTATTTGGTTTTTAGATAGTGGATATAATAATTATATGACAAGGGACAAAAGTTTGTTTCAAAAACTTGATGATTCAATCAAATCTATAGTGCATATGGAAAATGACAGTAATGTTCAAGTAGAAGTAAAAGGAGCGGTTGCTGTGAACATCAAATCTGGTAAAAAAATATTGATGATGTGATGTTTATTTTTGATTTAAAATAAAATCTTATTGGTATAAGACAATTGATGGGAAAAGTATATCATGCTTTTTTTATAATAAAAAATATCTGATTTATGGTAGGAGAATTGATAAATTGATAGCAACCGTGATGATAAAAAAAAGTATTTTTTGATAAAAAAATATTTCTCTTATTATTTTTGAATTTTTTTCACTGTTGCTGCTATTGATGAATCGACATTATACATCAAAATTATGATCATTTGAATTTTTATAAATCTATATAAACTATTTCATATGATGGCTATGAGATAAAATGTCATCCAACAAGTCATAGTAATTGAAAAACTATTACTAATGAGACGCATGCAAGGGAAACAAATAAAGAAAATGATCTATATTTCACTATTTCTAAAGCATGTCCATCTTCTTTCTGCCTTCTTAGCAAAGTCTTCTACTCTGGCAACATCAGTCATCTGACTTCCATGTTCGAGCTGGGAAGGTGGAGTCAATTAAGTGCTAGAGAACAATATGTTGTTGCCTTGTGCATAGTCTCGAGTTGAGGACCACCCAAGAGACTTTGGATTGCTCCATGCAAGTCAACCATGCACCATATTCTCACTACTGTGGCCACCAGCGACTTGAGGGTCAGTCCCTGGAAGGGAGGGCGGCCATCAGACAAGAGCTTGTTGGGGGCATTTAAAGGCCACTGCCTCATCTGCTTCACCTCCATGCTCTTTCTACATCACTTCCATTCCTCTGGAGGCCCCATTGTAGGAGGACCAGGAGAGCTTCCAGATCTCACAGCTTTGGTAAACCACATGATATTGGAAACACACAATTTGCAATGCACAACTTTGTTGACTACTACTCTCTGTGCCTCTCCTTAATTGTCTTCTTTATCCTCTTAACTGTATTAAGCAGTTTCTTTTCATTTCTACATTAAGTTTTCTATGGTATTCTGATTTACCTTAAATATGTTGTTGGGTAATTTATCAAGAAAAACCTCTCATCTCAACTTTTTTTTTTATATATTTCCAAAATACACTTGACAAGATAGACACAAAAAAACAAAAAGTTCCTAACCTTTTGCATTATTTGAATATGATTATAGTATCTTTAATGCTATTTTTTAAAAACTTGTTAACTGTAATAACCTCAGTTAGTTGCGAATAAAAATTATTGTTAGGTTAGAAACAAAAAAACATATAGAAAAGCTCACTTTTATGTCAATTATAATATTGTTTGTTAATAGGATTATAATATTTTTATAGAGGTAAAAAAAATAATGTAACCTTATTCAAAAAATACTGTAAAAAATAAATAATAGATTGTTTTACCCTATGAAATAATCCATTTTGCGAATACAAAGGAAAGGTGGGACACTAATTGGAAAAGACAAAAAAAAAAATCAGGAAAAGCCAAAGATTAAATCTCCTTTTTTTTTTTGTTGAGTAAGGATTTCTGAATTAAAATTGGAATAATATCAAGGATATTCTTACTGTATTAGTCAAAGTTCACTTTGTATCCTACCTTCATTTTTCCAATGAATAAAATGATGGCATAAGACC
Organism: Musa itinerans; assembly: GCA_001649415.1. Classification (NCBI taxonomy): domain Eukaryota; kingdom Viridiplantae; phylum Streptophyta; class Magnoliopsida; order Zingiberales; family Musaceae; genus Musa; species Musa itinerans. The sequence continues at coordinate 10,589 of LVTN01004220.1, read as the reverse complement.
TTCATTGGTAATTTGCCTTTTCAGCCTTATTATGCTCACATGTAAAGACTTAAAAGCATATGCATTGGGATTCATGCACCCTTTTCTTACACAATGACTTTTAATATTATCCTTAATAATATATTTGTATTTTAAAGGTTTAAGATCGATTAGATTTATTGTGTCAGTTTCAAATCGCTATCAAATGATAAAAGTCTTTGTGATCACAATCTTTTCACATTCTAAAGACAAAAGGCTTTTGCTTTGGATGGTGAATCATCACTTTCCAGTGAGGAGGAGGAAGGGTTCAATTTTCATCTCATTAAACCCACCCATGTTTAATGTTCTTGTCAAGCTTGTTGACGTGTGGTCGACGCACCTTATGATCAATAATATAATAATAATAATAACAATAATAATAGTCAAAGAAATAATACCTGAATAGTTAGATCGGTCCATTTTATATCCGTTCATTATCATATCAAGAGATATCAAAGTTAAACAAGATATCGATACTTATTTTTCTATTAGTATTATCTCAAACTTGATTGAATAGTATCTAAAATTATGCAAAACATAGATTAGGTTAGTGCTAGTTGAGCTCCCCAACTCACTTGCTTCTTGGCTACTTTCATATTCTACATATGTTAATATTACTCAATAAATAATATTGAATCCATTTACTAGATTCATTCATGTTGGTGGTCGAGTGGATTAATCAGTTCTAATTTATTTAAACCTAATCTATATAAGAAGGTTTGATACTATCTAATGATATGTAAGAAACTTACAATATAGTCATAAACTCATGGTGCTCTTCCTACACAAAGACTAATATCAAGAACGGTTCGATCCCTTCGATATTTAAATTAAACTTTCTAAGATAAATATAATGAAATAAAGATGTTCATGTTCATTTTCTATAATCATACTTTTCTTAACCAAACCAAAAATATTTGTTATAATAAAAAATATTTTAAAAAATTCACTTTTTATAGCTTATCTTTTCTTGATGATTATTGATGTGGTGTATCCATCGATTGGCTTTTTATTGTTTTCTGGTGACATGACAGTCAGGTATCGAGCAGATGAATACAACAACACATTGATTGGATCATGGGCTTAAATAACTTCATGTCGACACTCTCTCTTGTAAGCATTGATTATGGGCTTACAACAAGTCGACCAAACAATGTGGTGTAACTCCTGATTTATTTCTTTGGCTTCTAATGCTGGGCAGTGGAATAATAAGATGGATGGTGACTTCAACTGGGGCTGCAAATGGACATTAATTTCAAGAGTGAGCTGCCTCTACGACGAGTCCTCACACTTCAATCATCTCGTACTGTGGATACGCGTGTTGTTATGTTGATGAACTCAATATTTCATTCCTCTTGACCCACAAAACGAGTGGATAAACACTTAGAAAGCTTAATCCGACCCACTTTGACAAAAAGGAATGGATTATCTTTATTATCCTTAGAAAGCTTAATTGGTGAACCAAAGTTGTATTTGGAATGTAGGATGATTTAACTTTGTATTATCCTTATCGCCAATTCAATTCATTTTCGGTGTCCGATAAATCTGAATATAATATAATTCAGACAGAAGATTTTTTTTATGGACCTACGGTGATAAATCAATATAATTTTTTATGAGTCTATATGCTCACACCAATAAAGATAAATAATAACACATCATAATCAATTCCTTTGTCATCTAATACTCTTATGGATTTTGACTCATTTTCTTTTTTTATCTATCCATTTTTATTATTATTTTGTTATTAATGATGGAGCAAAACAATAGGGAGAGTAATGATGCTCATAAAAAAAAAATTCAAATATTAAAAAGATCAAAAAGAACAATTGTCAAACAAGCACGTTGAAGATAATATTAACATATGTCATTGTTTATTTTCTGAATCAATTGATGATCTTGAGCCTACTTATTTTGATGAAGCCAAAAGTATTAAATGCAGAAGGATGTCATGAACGAAGAAATGAATGATGTTCATAAAAATGAAACTCGAGATCTTTTGTCAAAGTCTGCTGATTTTCATGAGAAATTTGGTGATATTTTTTATTTACATAAGTCAATTCTTGAATTCACCGATTGTATGGATGTTGTGCTTTTTGCATAAAATCTAGTTAGAGATTTCAATTGTCTTCCATCTAGTAAGTTTGGATCAAACTTTGAGTCAAGATGTATTCCAAATTGTCCTATAAGTTTTCGGATGAAGCAATTTGATTCAGGTAGATTTTCGGAGTATAAGAAAGCATCTAGATGGTAATATTCATATACATCCTGAAAAACACTTTGGTTGAGATCGTATTTCTATAGGTGATCTCATACTTGGTGATATTTATGGGCATGACAAATTAAAGTATATTTTATTTCAAAAGTATACTTTAAGGAGGAGTTTTTCCAAAAGTATACTTGAGGAGTTTTAAGAAGTTAAAGTATATTTTGAAATATCATAAATTAATATTTTATATTTTAAATGAGATTAGATAGAGTTTTAGGAATAAAAAATTCTTAGTTTAAAATATATTTTAAAAGATTTTAAATAAGATTAAATAAAGTTATAGAGATTAGGGATTCTTGTATTTTACATCTATAAATAGATGACATATACATGTAGATCAATAATAAACCTCAAGTATCCAAGTTAAGTCTAAAAGTCGTTTAAAATATGTAACTGTTTTTTTCTTTTTGAGAAGTTCAAGAAAGTTTTTTTTTATTCATCTTCGTTTCTTATTTGATTTTATCTTGAGTTAGTAATACCTTATTCTTACTATTTGAGAAAGAATTATAATTACATATGATTTTTTCTTTCTTCATGATTCTATTCATCTTGACGAACAAAACTAGTGAGGATAAGCACTTAGAAAGCTTAATCCGACTTAGATGTATTGGCAAACCAAAGTTGTATTTGAAATGCATGATGATTTAGCTTTGTATTATCTTTATCGTCAATTCATTATCGGTGTTCAATAAATCTGAATATAATTCAGACGAAAGAATTTTTTACTAGCTTACATCCATAGATCAATATATTTTTTTTACGAGTCTATATACTCACATCAATAAAAACAAATGATAACTTATCACAATCATATATTTTTAGTAATCTAATTTTCCAAAACAGTATTCTGAACTTTTTTATTGTGTTATGGAGAAAAAAAAAAGTTATTTAGAAGCCAATAAATAGACAAGAAAGAGAAGCAGTTCATCCAAAAGCATCTTTTTCTCTCCCAGGAGAGCTGTTTGTCTCTCACCTTCCTCTCTGCATAGATATCAAGCGTCTAGTCGTTCTTCGATCGAGATGTTCTTGTTTGTTTCGCCCAGGAATCTATCTGTTCACTAATGAAAGCTTCAATGCCGAGCTTGGACCATTCTGAAGCTATATATACCGGAGGCTACCAACCGCCATCACTGTGTATTCCTTCCTTTGTGTGATGTGCCTGCTCGCAACATCCTCCATTTCCGTAGTATGCTTTGGGGATTGCAAGTAGCAATTTCACATGAGGAGGAGGAGGAGGAGGAGGTAGTAGCAGTGGAGATGAGAGGTGAGACAGTGTTGGAAGATACAGGGAAGCAACATACATGAGGTTAAACTGAATGGGTAATGTCCGTGATATAAACTGGTTCGGAATATTTTTTTTAAAAAATAATTATAATATCCGTGGATAAATTCTGAATAGAATGATTCCATAATAAATTGCGCCATTTTTCTATATCTGGATTTTATATATTTATTTGTTTTATTGAGTCGGTCAGTCTGACCGAATCGGATATGTCACTGTGGCTACATTAAAAAACATTATCCCTTAGTCAACTTACACATTGGAAAATGTGTGCGTGTCGCCCTACCATTGGTCGGGAGATCGCAACGGCTATGACCTGGACGAGAGCCCGAGGTACAATAACAAAGGAAAAGCTACGGATCCACTCCAAGTTTATCTTTAATCAAAATCTTAAATCTTTTAGTTTCAGCCGTCCATTGCGCGTAAACGAAAAATAAAACCGTCCGACCTAATCTGGATCCGTAGAATTCTTGGAAAGGATCCCGGACCGCAAAAAAAGAAAGTATGGTTAAAGAGCAACGCGACAACCGATGACTCGACCCCCGAACTTTAACCATTCGAAAGCCAAGTGGAGCAGGCGCGTGGGCCCATTCCAACCCGTCTTCACCGTCTGATCGACCGACGGACGGTGGAGATCTTCCCTCCCTCCCTCTCTTTGTCTCCCCCCAGTCCGCCATGCTTCCCTCTCCTCGAAATGTAATTTTGAGGAGGATTAATTAGACATATAAGTACATGATTTCTTCCTCGGATCTTTTCTCAGACTCGCTTCAAACTCTGCAATCGATTTCTTGGGTCTCCGTCTCAACTCTTCTTTCGAGGACTTCTTTTGCCTTCCGCTTGCTTTTTGTGTTCTGAGATCGTTGTTTCTTGTAGATTTCTGTCCTGAGGTCTTTAACTATCATCTAAAGCTCGATGCAAATGCAAAAAAGCAGCAGCTTTAGCTGATTGGTATCGTCAAAAATCGGAGTTTTTTGGATCCCCTGAGCTTACCTCTTCCATGGCGACTGGTTGTGTTGGATTTTCAGAGACTCGTCTTCTCAGACGCTCTTTGCGTCTTTTGAGCCTTGTAAAGTTCTAATCTGTATTCTTAGGGATGTGTAGATGAGGACTCTTCACTGTCTTGTCCTTTTCCTTTGTTGAAGCTGCACGCTGTGAATCAAACCATTTGCTTTTGACCCTTCACCTCTGGCGAGAGAGTGGAAGGGACATTGTTAGGGGGAGTCACCCTTTGAGTGCTTGTGGAGATGGAGGGAGTGGAAGAAGCTAATAGGGCAGCTGTGGAGAGCTGCTACAGAGTCTTGAGCTTACTGTCTGAGACCCAAGACCGAGCTTTAGCTTACAAAGATCTAATGGCAGACACAGGGAAGGCTGTTTCCAGGTTTAACAAGGTCATTTCGATGCTTAGTAATGGTGTGGGTCATGCAAGGCCGAGGAGGCTCCACGATCCCCAACAACTCCATTTCAATCACGGCATCTTCTTGGATAGCCCAGCGGTATCCAGAGCTGACCAATCTCCCCTGTTACTCCAACTCCTCCCAGGAAACCTACCACAGAAGCCAGTCAATGAGTTTGGCTCCACTGCCAACGTCGCTTCACGAACCCTCCCAAGAATGGATGCTGCTTCTTGGATCACTCCTCAAGCTGCCCTCAGCAATCCTACCCTCACCCACCTTCATTTCCTCCAACAGCAGCACAGCAGCCAAATGTTCCAGCTGAAGCTCCAGAGCGCAATGTGTGGGAGAAGCAACAGTGGCATGAACCTCAAGTTTGACAACTCGAGCTGCGCTGCGACTGTGTCGTCGTCCAGGTCCTTCTTGTCATCCCTGAGCATGGACGGAAGCATGGATGGGAAGGCCTTCAACCTCATCGGCGGCTCGCAGTCGTCCAATCCGATGAACTGGCAGCTGCATAACAGGAGGAGGTGCACCGGAGGAGGTGAAGACGGCAATGGCAAGTGTGCGAGAACAGGCAGGTGCCACTGCTCAAAGAAGAGGTTGGATATCCGATGACATGGTTCGATTTCTATTTTCTTTGCAATAAGTATACATTCAGATGAAGTAAGTAACCTTTGCCTTGTACCTCATTAGGAAGCTGAGAGTGAAGAGAACCATTAAGGTTCCTGCTATCAGTAACAAGCTTGCAGACATCCCTGCTGATGACTACTCATGGAGAAAGTACGGGCAGAAGCCGATCAAGGGTTCTCCACATCCTAGGTACAAAAAAAAACCTCTATTTTTGCTGGATTTTCTCGACACATTGCAGATTGATCAGCTTAATTCGAGATTATTTCCATTCAATCTCACCGCCATAGGTACAATCTACAGGGTAGTGATCATGCATAAATTGAAGTATCCAATGATATTGCAAGCTTAGTAATGAAAGTACATGGAACTATTAGTTGTTCTGTTCCATTTCATAGCAAAGCATTTTCGATTCACTTCTCCTGACTGTTTCTGATGCCAAAAAACATTCTACAAATAGCAACAGTTCAATCATTAGTAATGAGCTTCTGTTGCCTCGAATTCACCTTCGAGTCCTGAAAGCAAACACAAAGATCATTGCTATAGTCGCACTCTACTTCTCTTGCATGAGATTGAAGTGTTACCTGAGCTATAATTGGGCACTAAAATACATTTACCTGAATGAAATCAAGCAGAGGATACTACAAATGCAGCAGCATGCGAGGATGCCCCGCAAGAAAGCATGTCGAGAGGTGTGTTGAAGACCCGACAATGTTGATGGTGACTTATGAAGGGGAGCACAACCACGCCAAATTAGCGACTCAGTCTGCCCACACATAGAGGTCGGTCGAGGTTTCATTAGCATCCAGTGGAAACGTTTCTTTCCATCAGTACTCTCTGCAAGCAGCTTATCCTGTGAATAGTCTGTGTTCAAGAAAAGCAGATCATGGCATAGTATTAGCTACAGATACTTGGGTTATAAGAAGCATCCATGAGAACTATCATTGAGACTCTGTTACCTGTTTGAATCAGGCTCATTTTGGGACTTCCTGGAAGTGCTGACCTCTGTCGAAGAGACTAACTGGAACAATGGAGTCATTTTGCACAAACCTGTTGAGTTATTTGCATCGAGTGTGGGTTCTGTGTACTTGAAACTACAGTGAATTTAATTTTTATCTCCATGTTGAGCATCTCAGCTATGCTGTATTAAATAGATAGAATGTTCAGCATGGCTTCATTTTGTTTTCCTCTGATCAACCGCTTTGCTGTTCCATTGGTACAATATATATTTCTGTTTCAGCAGCATCTGCCACTTGGAATTTAATCAAAGATTAGCTGAACATCTGCTTTCGAGCATTTTGAAAAGAGAATGTATTTCTCAATACATTTTGTTCATTCAGACTTGTTCTCATCCAGATTTTTGCATGTATCTGACAAAAAAGTGATACGACTAATAACTCCAAGGTGGGGCTGCTTATGCTGCTGCGGGGACTGGCAAGTGATTTCCATGCACTGAGCAGCTTCTACTGTATCTGATCCTGTGTGTGGATTGATTCATAGAAAATGCCAAGTAGCAGCTGGAAATGCTTCAGGCAGAGAAAAAGAAGCAAACATCTGATGCAGTTGCAAAGTCTGCCTGCAAGGAGAAATTGTCAGCAGCATGTGAAAACTGCACATCATGAGGGTCAGAAGATTTGGATCAAAGAAACATTACCCCTGATTCAAGGGAAGGTTGCCTCCTCCTGAGAGATTCCAAGGATGTGTGTCTCATGTGACCATCTCAGCACAACATTGCCTAATTTTTCTTGTTTCTATTTGCATAATAAATTTTCAAACAAAATAAATAATCTAAAAGGAAATTAAAACATCAACCAGCCAAAATTATATTAATCAATTTTTTTCCTCCATCCCGACTAAGGCTTCTTTGTAACAATAGCCTACTTCTCTGTAATGTTAATATGATCTGATATTGAATAATGGTCTCAATAAGAGAGCTAAACAAGTCAAGCTTCACAGGATTGGGACAAGAGCCAATCTTGGCACACATGGTTACGCTGACTTGTTAGTCAACATAATTGGCCAACTCTCAAGCTGAACTAAATCCCATATTCTGCAACAAATTTTTAATCCGCATTCTGCAGACATGCTTTGAAAAGAGATTATACTTCAATCCTTCTATAACTTACAGCAGTGTTTAATAAGCTTATCATAAATCAATAGTGAAAACAACGTGCAGAATAATTTTTTCCATGAAAACAGATCAACCTAAGGCGAAGTATGAGGCTCAGTTCAACAATGACAAATAAGAAGTCTTTGCTCTTCTTTATATAGGCCTATTTTGAGCATCATTTGTGATTCAACCAAGTTAGTGCTCGCCATTATGTATATTTGCAGCATTTCTTGGAAACAGGAAAGAAATGGATTATGTCCTCCTTATGCAAATCAACGCATATGTAGAATCCAATTCAGCCAATTTCTTCAGAATCTGACTTGCCTGTATGTTGAAAACTCTGTTCCAGAGTTTCCAAGGCAGCAGTGTCTGATACAGATCATAAACAATTTCCTTCTTTGTAATAAGCTTGAAAAAATCGGAAGCATAAATCACAACGCAATCTTATCTCATACAGTTTGCAATGCATAACCTCCAATGATGAGGAATTGTCCTCATAAAATGCACCATTAAAATAATGAACTAAATGATGCTACAAAATTACTCCTGTGACCCCTCTGACCTGAACAATTACTTGAAAAGTACAAAACTGAAAAGCTCAATGAGACAAAAGCATAACGACCAGGTTATTCTTGGATCAAACAAACACAAACTTGAAAACCAAAGACTGGATTCTGCTTTTCTATCTGTGTATTTCAAATAAATCACTCCACTATTTCATTTTTGAGCCTATGAAACAAAATGGTGAATTGTGTTTGTTCCAATTCAGTCAAGCAATGAAGAAAGTGACAGGAAGCTTTATTTTGGGTAATGACTAAGTGACTAGAAGCACTTTTTTGCTAAGGCAATAATATGACCGGTTCATTGCCAACCTTAATATTCAGAAAATGAAGCTAAAATTAGTATTATATTTAGAGGTAACCTATAAAAAGTTACAATAATAGAGAAAAGCTCAATTTGGATGGAAGGACAAGTTCCTCCAAACATTTGCAACGGGCAGCAGCACAATTCTCACTTCTTCACAGCATATCCATTCTACTCTAAATACTTCAACCGGAAAAATGAGACAAAGGCAAGCTGTTGCTCTAACATATAAGCTAGTTTTGTAGTGCATAATAATATGAGTTTTATATAACATGCATGAATGGTAATTGTGACAATTACTAATGTTTGTAAATTAAAGTTTATAAATACAAGTAAATAAGCAAAAGCAGACCATACCGTCTCCCAGAACGAGTTATTATCTGAGAAGTTCTAACATTAGCTGAGGAGCAAGACTTGCAAGCCATTAATTGATGAGGTCAGTTTGTTTATTCTGTTCAATTTATATCATCGATGTAAATCAAAGCATTAAGCTACCAAACTTTCCTTAATCAAGATACCCACAGGCTATTACACTGAGTACCAGAGGAAAGAATATGCAGATCAAAAAAATCTAGAGCCACTTATTACCATAAGGCATGAAGGACGCATAAGCAGGTCCTAACATATGTTATTTGTCTATATTCGTGGATACTCTATGCTAATTCGATATAACACATTTGTGAAGTGTAAAGATTGATTCATTAAGGACTAACAATAACATGCAAAGTCAATATACCAAGTAATGCATAGTTATTATGGTATTGAGAGCTAAAGCATCCAGCTCTAAATAAAGAAAAACCAGCTAAAGTATCAAGCTCTAAATAAAGATGCAAACTATACATCAATGTTCTCACTTTTTGGCACACTTTGAGTGCTTCTTTAAAGGCTAAAATTATCAATTAAGACCCATGCAGAGATATATTTAACCGTTAATGAAATTTCGAATAATGTGTACTAATGACTGCAGTAGTAACTAGGTTCGAAACTTACGGCTATAAATGGAGTTATCAAATGTAGGACTAATGAGCAAATTCATTTGCAAATTTCACTTGCTGCGTTATTGCTGAAGTAGAAAAAGAACAACCTCTAAGAGGGTGATAATCAAGTGCAAATAATTACAAAGTAGTCCTACAGTCGAACAAAATTCTGACAAGATAAATAAGATAAGAAACTGATCACTGGAATCTCAATACATTGACTGAAACAAGCAGATTATCGAAACCCAGGTGCTAAGACAAAATTATGTAAAAACAAGTACCCCATTCCACGTATCAACGACCTGAAATTGAACATTGAACACCACAGAAAAAGAACCAATTCACATATATAAATGTCAAAAGGAAACGATATGAATCTATTAACCAATAGCAATCTTGTTCTTGAAAGTTGACTGTAGCAACATGAAGCTTATACAACGATTTAGATCATTGGCATCCATATTTTTCGATCTCTACAAATTTTCATATGTAAAAAAGATCAATTTGATACCAGAGAAGCAGAAGCAGCAATCAAAATCCGACCTTAATACTCAACCCGATCGGTCCGCCCCGCTTAGCCGCCCACGGGTGCGCCGCTTCCATGGCTGCAGCACGGAATCCTGGAACCTAGAAGGCGTTGTTAGTGGCCTCCGCTTCCTCGTCCGCTTAAGACCAGCCTCGACTCCACCACACAACTCCTCCTCCCTCTTCTCGACTCTCTCCGTTCTCCCATCCTCCATCCCGACTTCATTGCTCCGAATGCGCCCCGAGTCCAAAGCTCCGTCTCCAAAGACTTCCATGGCGGCCAACACCAAGAGATCAAGGCCTTCGCAACGACCCGAGGAATCAATAGGATGAGGAAAACTCGACGGAGGAGACAGGGACAGGGACAGGGCGGGATTAGAATTGGGAATGGAGATCAAAGGCGAAGCCTTTGATGCTCGAACTCTCATTTGGAACAATATCTAGGATTGGAAGATCTGATAAGAACTGGTGCAGAAGAAAGATTGAGATTTTCAGATACCAACTGGATTGAATTGGGTGAGTG